>VZTN01019147.1:4024-17062 GCA_013400515.1 Erpornis zantholeuca | reverse complement strand
GGTGTCGTGACTTTGCACAGGACCCCACAAATCCCGGCACATGCTGCCGGCAGCCCCGCGGGGAGCTGCGATCCCGGCCGTGCCCCCCCGGCCCTGTCCTTATCCCGGTGACACTCGTGTCCTCCTGTTAACCCTGTGGAGAGGGGACAAAAGCTAAACTATGATCCTGCGCTGCTTCCCCCCCATCCCGCTGCCGGCTCCATGAGCTTCACATCCTCCTGCTAAGGCTGAAAGGAACAAGAACAAGAGCTGCTGATGGTTGTAAGGCCTCGCTCGGTTCTCCCCACCCCCTCCGCCAGCACCATCCCCCACTGCAGCTCCCACGGACTCGTATCCCTCCCATTAACGCTGGAAGGGGAGGACAGAAGCTCTGATGGGTTTTTCTCAGGCTTTACTCTGTTTTCTCCCCCCACACACCGACCAGCACCAGATCCACAACCCTGCAGAAGTGCAGAGCTGGCTCTGCTGCCACAGCCATGAATGCCCCTTCCCCCTGAGCTCCAAGGAAAAAGAAAAAAAGCCACCCTGATTCCCCTCGTTTTGCTTATTCATTATAAGCGGTTGGCAGTGTGCTGTTAAAAACGTGCGATCTCTTGTTTCAGAAGCATCTGTGCTTTAAGAATAAGGTTTTGTCTTCTTGAATGTGGCTCTTCATAATAATCTCTTGAAGTGCTCCATTTTTGTCCTTAAAGTTCTATTTTATTACCTCTTCTGGATCAGCGAAGGTCGGTTTAACCCTTTAGAGAGGAAAATCAGCAGCCACTTTAGGAAAACGTTGCCCTTCTCTTTATTAATTCATGGTTACAATAATATTTTATGGAGGATTTTTTTCCCCAGCTCAGTCCTTCTGCATGCTGAAGGAAGTGTGTGCTTCAGCACTGATTAAAGTCATGTATGAGTTAATGAGAAGCTTGCAGAGTATGTGAAGCAAGAGAAAATCTTTAACCAGCTCTGCTGTTCCTTCTACATACCACAAACTTGCACGCTGTAACCAGAAGGTGGATTGAATATGTGTGAAATGCTGCAGTAGGAGACTCTTAAATCGCATCACAGGTGGATGCTCACTCAATTAATATGTTATCATTTCAGAATACCTTGAAGTTAGGTGGGTTTGTTGATTTTTTTTAAAGCATTTTGAGACTTTCCATTTCCATATACATAGAAATGGATGAAAGATGCTATAAGCTCACAAAGTATTATTTTATGGATGGATTTGTTAATTTTGAACAGTCCGTGTTCCCCTGTTCTCACTGCTTTCCAGGTTAATGGATTGATAACACAGGAGGGACTCTGAGGTGCTGGAGGAACCAGCAGTGGTGTCAACATTCCAGTTGTGGGACTTCTAATTTAAGAAACATATTGTCATAAGGAATAAGATCAAGGCTGAATCCTGCTTGCATTTAGGTCCAAATACAAAATACGCTTTGGAAGGAGTCCCCAGGGAGCACTGAGAGTAATTAAGTAAAAATAAAACCTTTCGCTTCAGCCCCCCCCGTCCCCTTGCAACACAGACAAGTCAGTGCAATGCTGGTTTCATTCCACCATTTTCATTATGTGTCCTGATATTTCTTAATTTTGTATTGCAGCTGAAATACTCGGGTGACTTATAATTTCAGTGATTTGGGGGTATTTCTAGACCATACTTTTAAAGAAGTCATCTCGCTGTGTCCCAGAAGGAGCCATTGAGCTGTCGTTCTCATAAACAGCACTGAACTTCTTACAGCCTTGCCTTTCCAAACACCTTTGTTTTCCCCCCTGTAATTTTCATCCTTAGCTGTTGAATTCCCTTTTCTTTACATTAAGTAAATATTTATTAGTACCACTTGGATTTTTTTCATCTTTTTAGAAGAACAGAGCCTTGTCACTGAGACAATCCTTTCGTATTGAGGAGGTGACATAAAAAAGGAGTGAAGGAGAGTTGTCTTGTGCTGGGAAATGCCATTTTTGGAAGACAATACTATAGGAAATGGAAATGAAAAATACATTTTATGCTGGTGGGAACTCGTAATGAGGCTAAGAGAGGATTTGATGTCTCAGAAAAGCAATGATTACAAGGGGAAAAGCAGGACTTTATCATCCATTTGTAAAAGTTCTCCGGCTGAATATTCTTTTGGGGAGCTGAAATTTGGCTCAAGTCTGTTTATGAACATCTGTTGAATGGAATTCTAAAAAGGCACAGATTATAATCTTAGTTTCTGCTGTCTGTTTAAGATGATAAAATAAAGCAAAATCAATGTATCTACAAGTACATTTTGGGGTTTGTTTTGTTAATAATGAACTGCACGAATGTTCAGTAGTCTCTACTGCTGATTATTGGGCTCTCTATGTGTTCCCATACATTTTTCTCTTTAGCATATAAAATATTGCCTCTACCCCTTTCTGTAGCTGTCTAATTCCATTTGAACACTCCTAGAAAGCATTCAGGTTTTTGTAGGGTTTTTTTTGTGACAGGAGGCTCTTGGATTTTGGCATGTGTGACATTTTTCGCACCAGGAGCCCAGCGCTGTGTTTGAAGGGAGATGCTGAGAGCCGTTGGGTATTCCCAGAACCGCGGCCGTTTGCTTCGATTCACATCCTGCCCACCTGTCCTCTGCCAGGGCTGTAAATGCAACCACTTTGTGTCCCCTGGCTCAGGATAGCACCACTTCAGCTTCTATTTCTGCAGCATTTGTGACCTCCTCTTATCCAGGGAGGACTTCACTGTAATTTTCCCTCCTATTATTTTGCCTCTTTTCACAGCCTGATGTTTTTTTGCTGTTGTTTTCTATTCCAAGCGAGGATGCTGTGAGTGCTTCAGCTCAAAATTTAGGTCATCTCTGATGGAAGAAGGGAGACCTAAAAAGTAAAAATAAGATTTCAGTGGGCCTTTAAAAGTGACAACTCTTTGGGAAAAAAATGTACGAGCTCACCTGTATTTTGTGGCAGGACAGGAATGGAGGGATTTCCTGATTCCAGAATGGAAGCTGAGTCTTTCTTTGTGAGTGTGGTTTCTTTTCCATGTGCTTTCCTGGTCTTTCATTTTCACACCTGATTTGAGCTTTAATCACTCAAATTATTCATAGACTTGCCCTGGAAAAAGAAGAGAGTGACCTCTTCCCATCTGGAGTAGATGGATTCACCACCAACAATTGTAAATGGATGACTTAATAAAGGGGTTTGCACTTAAAATTTTTAATTCTGTGATTTCATTGCATTTCAGGGATTCTGCATGTGGTCTTTTCTGAACTGATAAGTTGGAGTTGTACCAGAGAGATTTATTTCTTGCAGTTTCTCTCTCAGCATTGGGCTCCTGTCTACAAAGAGCTGATGATCCCCTGAGCTGCTGAGGTGCCAAAGCACCTTGCCAGGACCAGGCCTGTGAGTTATTTCTTTTTTCTCTGTAATTATATCCAATGTCTTCCATGACAAGGAACCTCGAGACAATTTATGTAATCAAGAGCCACAAAAACGCTGCCTGTTGGGGGTTATGTGATTAAAATTTATCTGTCCCTCAGCCTGAGGGTGCCCGAGGGGACAGAGAGCCAACTGCTCCTCAGTTCCTGTGGGTGGCTGGAATCGGCCACTGGAATTGATAGATATCTGCTGCTCTTGCTTTCCTGCTACTTTAGTGGTTTAATTTAAATTACTAAGGAACTCATGAATCTGTTTTGTTTGGTTTCTGCTCTTCCTAGCTTCCCTCTGCAGTTTTATACGTATTAGAAGTGTTGAGCTTCCTCTGGCCTAGATGTACAATAAATACCTTAGTCAATGCAGTTAAGTCCAGTTTCCTCTATTCACTCAGAAGAGATTTGTTCCTTATCTGAATTGTTCCTCCATTCAGAAGGAGAGAAGCCTTGCGCAGCCAGAGCTCACCTCATAAATCACCCAGACAAATGGAGCTTGGGGCAGAGGGAGATACGAAGTGGGAATAGTTGTGATTTAGGCTCCATGAGTTTTGTGGAGTTCTGCTATGGGAATGTGCTTACCAACTATTTGAAATACAGATGTTTAGAATGGTCACCATTTTCCAGCTATTCCTTCAACTGGACTTGCAGTTATCAGCTGGGCCCTGCACCTCAAGGGTGCTTTCCTTCACCCTTAAACATCCTCTAGTATTTGGTGGCTTCTCTTTAACAATATTGGTCTGGTATTGATAACTTTTTTTACCAGAAGGTTAGAAAGAGCTCCTTGGTCTTCACCCAGGCTCTGCTCTGATCCACAGATACAGACAATCCACTCCCTAATTTTTCTGGCTCTGTCATGGCAGAGGTGGCTCCCAGGCAGCAATCAGTGCAGCCACAGCAGCTCAGAGGACCTGGGGTGCAGGTTATGGACCAAACAGTGGTAACACACAGGTTACATGTCCTTCCTACCCCAGAGTCACCCTGTTTCTGCTGCTCACAACTCTTCTGATGGCACCAAGCTTCTCTTTGCTTGGTCTTCTGCCTAACTTAAACAATTCATCTCATTTGTGTTCAATACAAGGTTATTTTCCACTATTAGCTCTTTTATAATGTCTGTATTGCTTACAGCTCTGAGGAGTTGGTATCCTTTCATTTCCAAGAGTGTTTGATAAATACATTTGTTGGCGCCTCTCCTGGTTTCCCTCCTCTCCTCCCATATTCACTCTAAGGATCCTTCACAACAATCTCACCTCCCTTAGTTATGAGTGCTCGCTCCCTCTACCAGATTAGAGCTTCCTGTTGGTGTTGTGTCATTTCTGGACAAGGAAAGGCTGATAGCTTTGAGCTCAGTGGCTGCTTCATCTCCTCAGCTCTCCCAGGGGTCTTGCAGACGCTTTCAGTTCTGCCTCACATCTCTGATTTGGTGAGGTTCCCTGCTATTTACATTTCTTCACATATACCCTCTTCATACCATCTGCTACCTTATGTTTTGCTCATCTCTGAAATGTAGTGACCGTATTTCATGCAACGTTCTACATGATTTTCTTAAAATTTAATTAAAAGGTTCTGAAAGAACAAAGCAAATTAGGATTCACACATTTTGTGCAGACACTTTAAGTGAATGGGAAACAACTCAATAAAGACCTTCAAATGCCTTGAATGAACTTGTGACCAAAATTCTGTGCATTGTTTATCCAAAGGGTCTATTATTAAATTAATTAGGAGAGTTTTATTACTGACAAAAGTTAAGGTTGTTATTAAAGAATGGCATTTTCTCTAGAAACTCTCTTTCTTTGGAATTCAGCAGTTCTCCTGAGTAGTATTTACTTCGGAGTGAGTATGTGGCTGTGCCTTGTTAGATAAAAGCTGCAGCACTAAAACTGTTTTACTGAACTTAGCTCCTGACCTGCCTTCTGAGGCCACAGCTACAAAGGGATGATACATCAATCTAGTTTGTTTGATCTAATTACAGCTGTTTAACCATCCTAAGCACAAGTGCACTCACCCCACTTTGTTATGCTGATTTCAGGTATTTTCACTGTTAATCGGGTGCACGGTGCTTGGTTCTTTCTTGTATTAATTTACCTCTCAAGATATTCTGGGCAGTTATCCCACAGAGAGGTGTTCTGCTACTCAGCTGTATGTTATTTTTCACAATGTGTTGACAGGGAATTTTCAGGAATTTAGGGATTCTCTGGGTCAGCCTGACAAATGACTACTCCTTTTCTCCTGACATCCGTTGGTTTTTTGCCTGTGCAACTTCTTTTTTGAAAGGCTGCAAGGTTGCATGAAGAAGAAAGTGGTAAATCCATGAAAACATTCCTTAACATGCAGAAATCCATTGCCACCTGTGGAAGAGCAGATTTCTGATTATTTCTAACTGAAAACTCTGGGGTTTATGTCAAGAATATTGTCATGGGATCTTCTTTTAATGTATGTATATGATCTTTTGTGCTTGGCTCGAGAAATTACCTGGAGTTTTTCCCATGTACAGCCTGGAAGGCATTTGAAGAAAACAACAACAGATAAGTTCTGGGATTCTCATCTGGTCCGAAACATTGATGACATGAAGATACAATTCATGGCTGTGAGGTGTCCTCTGGTGAGAACGCTAAGAAAAAGAGAAAGGTAAAGAAAAAAAGGAGGAAAACACCCAAACTGAAGATGCTTTTTGTCTCTATGGTTGTGTGTGTTATTTTTTATGGGAAGGGGAAGAGGTGGCAGACCCAAGGAAGCTCAGAACAGTGGGGTGGAAAACACCTCCAGTGGGCAGGCATGCAAGACAGAAGGTCCCCAGAAGGGCAGCCCTGGGCTGTTACTATTTTGCTAAGCAGGTATGTTTTGTGTGGAGCAGGGAAGAGATGTGAGATGAAAGAAATGGGTGATACATGTTCCTGGTGGTTCTTTATGATGGAAACAGAAAGACTAGGAAAAACAGAGCTATGGAAGAACAGAGCCTTTATGGTCTTCTGTGGGGTGCAGTCCTCTGGGATTTTGGAAAGCTGTTTCCCTGGAAATTTCTCTCTTTGAAGAGTTCCCTGCAGAGCAGAGGAGCCCTCCCTGCCGAGGTGACAGTGACAGTGGCAGTGTGTGCAGGCTTGGCCACACAAGGATCAGTGCTGAGTCCTCCAAGCACTGTCTGACACAGGGAATGTGCTGAGCTGGTGTGTGCTCCAGGCCCACATTAATTCACTCTCTGTTCCATGGTTCTTCACGCTCCTGTGACCCGGATGAATTTAGCAGGGAGCTGAGCAGGGTGTTCAGTTTCCCTGTCTGCAGTTCTTACACTTTTGCCCACCCTAATCCAGTTCTTTGCATCGTGATGCAAACTCTAATTATAAATCAAATCATACAACCTGCCTTCTCAAACTCTTGTCTCATTCAGAGCCTTCTTTTATCCTTGTTATTTGATGTTTGCTTCCGTATTTTATTTATTGCATATAATTCAAGTGCTGCAGTAAATACAGAATTACTAATTGCAATGGATTTTTGTTACACTTATCACTACGGTGTCTGAATACTTTTTTAACCACCATAAATGCATCTTCACAATATTGCAGAGATTTTCTTCTCATTTCACTGATTAAAAGTGGGGGAAATAATAACAAAACTGTCAAAGTTCTCCACTGGGTCTGTGTTCCCCAGAGGAAAGAAGGATTCTTTAAAATCTAGTTTTTCTAATAATAAGACATCCTATTCTAGCAGTCATTTTAATTGTACTCAGGCCTTTAGATATGTGTTTGTTGCCAACATAACCCTTGAATTCAAATACTGTCTTCAAGCCAGAGTCTGTGTATACAAACTCACCCTTTCGCCCCTCTCTTTGTTGGAGTTTGCTGAAGGAAGCTTCTCTCTTCTCTACTGACAGATTCCCTGTGCTTGTAACCAGCTCGGGGAGCTTTCTCTGTGATTATTCCAGTTTTCACATGTCATTCTTGAATAGAAACTGTGCCCAAAATTCTGTAAGAGAGCTGTTGCCATAACATCTGGATGTGCCTTACCTGGTCTTTAGATGCCATTTGTCATCTTCATTTCTGTGACTAAATAACACTTCTGAGTCTTCATCCTTCCCTGCTAACTGTGGTGACTTCCCAGTTTACAAGAGTTTTGGCTGTCAGTCCCTGTGTGAACAGCCTTGTGATTTGCATTAATCTTATTACTGCATTCCACCAGCCCATTCCTCAGGATCCTGTGCTGTTCCAGAACCTCATCCAGTTCTTCATTTGAGATATTCCAGTCTTCTGCACCGATGCCTTTGGATGTTGTCAGTAACTACCTGTATTAACACTCTTTTTTCCAGTTCCTTGTGCTCGTGTCACTTAAAACCCATCAATAGCACCCGTTCTGAGACCAAAGCTGCAGGAGCTTTCAAAGCACTCATTCTCTAGCCCAAAACTTCCCATTTCAGCATGCTCCAGCACTGGAATTTTTAGTCATATTTTACCCACAGAAATTCTCTTGCACTGACCTTCATATTTTCCAATTTAACTGGTATTTTTACATGATGCACCAGACCAAACACTTCACTGATTTTGGGATGGGTGAGATATACTTTATCTTCTTTTACTCAGAAAAATTTGCTTCCTTATCAAAGAAAGACATCAGCTTTGTCTGGCATAATTGCAACCTTTGTTGCATTTCATCTCTTTACTTTCCTCTACATCTTTTCCCCCTCCTGAGGAAAAGTAATTTAAGTTTTGCACCTCACTGAGGTCAGGCTAATTAGCCTCTTGTTGTCTGGACATTACTTTCACTGTCTTTGGCTTAATTTTGGGGTGGGTTTTTTCCTTTCTCCCCATAATCGTATGTGAAATTTAGATTATTTTTGTACCTCTAGTAGTGGAGGAAATAAATTCGCTATTTGCATCACAACTCAGCTGTAGTGCTTCATGTTTTGCTTGGATTTTGTTTGTTTTGATTTGGTGGGGTTTTTTTATTTTTAAAGGAAGTTGCTGCATTGTGGCTATTAAACGGGAAAAAAAAAGAATTTTGAAGTATTTGCAAAGTTCTTTAAAGCATAATGATAATGAGCAGTTTCTTGAGCAATGGTAGCTGTATCCAGGGCTCCATTATCCTGTGGGATGTTGATAAGTGCCAGGGGCTCATTGCAGCCTGTGGCTCATCACTGCCCTGCAGAAGTTCTGCTCCTCGTGCTGCCTCAGCATTATTTACTGCTCTCAGCCCCGTGTTTAAACAGAAAATGAAGCGTGCTGGGCACTCTACACACATATACGAGGAGTCCTGAACAAAATACACTCTAAAAATAGACAGGGTGAGTGAAACAATAGGGAGACAGTGATTGCAGAGGGTCAGGATTGCTCAGGGAGGGCCGCAGTGCCCTCGGTGACTGCGTGAACCCGGGGCACAGGAAAACCCCAGGTCAGTAACTATGTTTCCTGAAGCTGGGAAAAGTAATATTTTTAAATACTTTGTTTCAAAATAGAATTAATTGCACCTTCTTCTGAGAGCTGTAATGACTGTGACTCTTTCTCATCATGTTTCACTCAGGATCTAATTCTAAAGATCGGGATGCAAGCAACAACCATTATATGCATGGATTTGGAGAGGGGTTTCTTGTTGTTTTGCCAGATATACTCAATATTTTTATAAATATTTGAAAATTATGGGGTTTTTTTTACGATTCTTCAATATGTCTGGAGCTCAGTTTTACGGAGGAAGCTCTGGCCAATGCCTTTGTTTTAGTGAACATGTGTGTGATATCCCAGCCTTTACCAGCAGTGCTGTTGCTGAGGTGTGATCACGGGCCTCTCTCCAGGCAGAGATAACTGATGGATAAAAATGACCTCATTTCACAGTCCCACAGCTGAACTCTCAAAGTTACAGCAAAGCTGGTCGGAATGGGTTTGAATTTTTGTTTCTGAGTAAATGTCACTGAGGTCCCTACTTGTGACATTCGGAAGGTGACTTTTAGGCCATTGGAGCCCTACGGGGTGGAGGCCTGGAGCAGAAAATCAGTGCCATCCCCACACACGGACCCTGCGTGTGTGGGAAGTCCCAACACTCCCCGGGGGCTGATTACAAAATTCACGTGGGGAAATACGCGTTTATGGGACACTACTGAAAGGTAGATAAGGACAATTTCTCTTTGACCCTTTCTTGGCCAATGTTTGCAAGCTGCTCAACACCTTGTTTATGTGGAATGTTGAGATTGTTTTGGGTTATTCATTTTTTCACCGGTTATTTGTGCCTGCCTTTGTACAGCTGGAGTGAAGGGACGTTACTAAGTGTTCTCCCCATGGCATGAATATTTAATAGTTTGTGTGCTCCTTCTCTGTGTCGTGTGTGTGCCTATGTAATACCAACAAAATCTCTTAAAGTGAGTTTTTGCAAGAGATTTTCAAAGGACATCATGTAAGTGAGTCACAGTGCTGAGTAAACCACACTATTGTAGAATTTCACCTAAAATATGAATTTGCTAAATGGTGGTATTTTGCAAATAAGCACAGATTCTGCTAACTTCCCCTCGAGATTTTATTCCAGTCTGATCCAATTTCCCAGTATGGAAGAACTGGTGCGTCTTAGAAATAAAAGATAAATGTTTAGCCTGCTGAAAAGAGGATTTTCTTTGTTTCTCAGATGTGCAGATACTCATGTTCTGGAGCCGAGAGCTGCTCTGAGTGTGCTGGGCGGATCCTGCAAAGTGCTGAGTGCATGGCTAACTTTAAGGGAGTAGATCCTTAGAATCACCGGGGCCGCTGATGTTTAAAATTACGCAGAGACTTAAGTACTCTGATGGCCCTCGGCCAGTGGTTTTCACATCTCCTAGGACTGAGCCCTAAGGAGACGCAGTGATCAGCTGCAGCTCAATTTCCTTCTCCCGTTTTAAATACAAGGTTTAAAGCCCAAATTCTGACAGCTGTTTAATTAAAGATACTCATTTTAACTGTGAGGAATGTGATATGCAGCGGCGCTACGCTGCTTTCTTTCTTTCTGCCTCTCCTGGCATCCCAGCTCACTCCTCTACAGCGCTAGTGCAGGGCTTGCAGTTTTCACTGCTGCTCCGTTCCTGCTTTATCCTCTTCCATCTTTTCCATCTGCTTTATTCTGTTTGGAAAATGGCAATGTAGAATGTGTTTGGTGTAACCTTAATCCTGACCAGCATCTGGGCTCCGTTTGAAAAAAAAAAAAAGCATCTACTGCAAGGAAGGTTTCTGTATATGTTTCCCCACTTTACTAAAACAAAGTTGGGGGGCGGGGGGCAGAACCAAAAATAACCATTGCAAAATTATATTTATTTTAATTGACCTGTTAATTAATATGTGGGTTTTAATGTGTTTTCCTGCCTGCATGGACAAACTCATGTGCTCTCACCTCTCTCCCGGTGGGGGTCGAATCAGAGGTAAACCGGATTTGGACCATTTTGGGAAAGGAGAGAAAGGGGGGGAGGGGGGCGGTTATTTAAATCTGCTTTTAACAGCCTTGCTGCTAATTACTCCCAATATGTAAAAGTTAACGCCACCATAAAACACGGGATGCGCTGAAATTCCTGCCTGATGCTTCCTGACGTTTCCCTGTTAAAGTTTCCCAGGCCCGCGGAGGTCCCGGTGCGGGGCCGCTCCCTGGGACACGCCGGGCACGGACAGGACGGGCACCGCCGGTGCCCCCCGGTGCCCCCTGGCCCGGGCAGGGCAGGGCCGAGCCANCGGGCCAGCTCCGATGCGGGGGTGGGACCGCTCCCACTCGGCCAGGACGGCGCTTCCCGGCCCCGCTGCTCTTCCCGGGGGGCCCGGCCCCGAGCCCCCTTCTCCAATCCTGCTGCTGCTGGATTTTCCCGAGCCGCATCTGCTGGGAGCCCGGGGTTCTTGAACTTCAGTCCCCGGCAGCCACAGAGGTCGCTTCTGAGCTCCACGCGAAGCCTTTTCCCCATTATTTATTTATTTATTTATTTATTTATTTTCCCCCAACTCAGGCTCTCCCTCCCTCATGGCCGGAGTGGAAAAGCACGTTTAAATCCCGAACTCGGCTTTCCCACGTGGTGTCTCGCTGAGCTGCTGTCACAGCCCCGCCGCGCTCTCACAGGGCACCGGAGCTTCTCCCCTGCCCTGCCGGGAAGGCACAAGGTGATGAACATTTCTAATCAAGCTGTATTTTCGGGACACCTCACTAAACCCCAAACTTGTACTGAAAAATTCGCTCTTGTCATAGTCAGGCTCTTGCTTTTCGATTCCAGCTGGACCGAGTGTACAAATAATGAGGGGACTAAAGTTCTGCTCTCCTTTCCTGGGTGCCTGCTAAAGGGATGGATGCCTGTCAGCGATTTGGGGGTTAATTCAGACGAGTTTATTTCACATTCTGGGTCTGTGCACACGCAAAGAGCACGAGTGGTTTGGGGTGAAGGATTAGCAGCATGTACAGGGGGACAAAACCAACTGTGGATATTAATATGGGATGTATTGGATGTGTGTTTAAGCATTAAATCGAGGGGGGGCTGGGTTTTAGGTGACTTTTCACCTCATTCAGAGATCGTGGTCACAATGCACCGTGTTTCAACACTCGCTGGGGAGAAAGGGAGACAGAGGGGAGGCAGGGCAGTACCTCGAGTTGCATCTGGTCTTCAGACCTCGCTGTAATCTCTAAGAGAGGGTGTCCCCAACCTTTAATTATTCAGTTTAAACAGGCCTAGTGCACGCCACATCTTTCAGGCCTTTTCCCTGATGTCTCTAGGAGGCAGCCTTCATCGAGCGAGGAAAGCAAATCTTGGCAAAAAGAGCACCGAAGGATGTGAACCCCTTGGAAAATTCCACTTCCTGCCCAGCACTGCGTGTCCTTGGGTCTCTCACTCATTCCCATGCACTTAACGAGGGATTTCTGCCTCAGGCTACCACACCAACTTTCTAAATAAATGCTGCGCACACCCGAGCTCGGTGCTCTGCAGTTAATCTCAGCCCAGCACCAGCTCCCTCTCCTCTCTTCCTACTTCCCTCCATTTTATTTCTCCGCTGGTTTTTCTCTCCAGCAGACTCCAACCCTCTCTCCTGCTGAACTTGCCGGGAACAAAAGGCTCCGTTCCCGATCCAGCCCGCAGTTGCCGTGAGAAACTTCCTCGCCAGCGCTGTCTGTCGCTCCGCTCTCCCTCCCTCGCTCCCTCCCTGCCTCGGGAAAATGGCAGTGCAAGAGCTTGATGAAAAGGGGGAAAAAACCTTCTTTCTCAGCGCCTGCCTCTCCCGCAGCACCCCCCCTCCCCAGTCGTGACGCCTGAACTCAAACTTCTCCAAAAATACACTTCAGGAGGGCAGATTTTCACTGGAGGGGATGTATTTTTTATACCCCACTGAAAAGAGGTGCCGAGGTGGGGGAAAGGCCGAGGTTCTTTTTCCAGGCAGAACCTACCGCTGACCCCTCCCGCACGGCATCGCCAGGTCCCAAGGATTTTGAACACAATAAGTTTTCCTTCAGTGGGAAAATCCAGGCCCAGAGTTCAGATCTTTCTCTTTTTGCAGCTGAAAAAGCCTCCCCCCCCCCCCCCCCCTTTTTTTTAACTCTTCACAGTGGGGTTCAAAGCAGAACGTGGTCGCTCTGCCAGCCCACCCGAGAGCTCCCAAATCTGGTGGGATTCACGGAAAACAGACGGCTGGCTCCGGATCCAGTGCAGGGGTTTTTGTAAAGTCCGGTCCGCGTTTTGATTTTCTTTTTT
>VZTN01019146.1:14467-24751 GCA_013400515.1 Erpornis zantholeuca | reverse complement strand
GTTTATTATACAGCAATATTGGTACACCTCCATTACTAGAGCAGCAGCATGCACCAGCAAGTGCAAACTTTTACTCTACTAAATTATACCAAATCCCTGGAAGAATGAACTACGCTGTCTAAATAAAAATATCTCCATAAACACACTAAAAAACCTGTTAGTGTAGACTTGGCCTGGATCTACCTCTGGGGAAGAGCAGTATTGCTCCAACCTCAAAGACCTTGCTAATGGTTGCATTCTCATGGCAGGCTCTAATTGCCCCAGACTTACACAACTGAAGCAATGTCTCTCACCTACAGGAACAAAAGAGCTTGTCACTGTAACACTACAGCAGCATGTCCCAGTCATCTCTAGAAAGAAGCCAAAGCAACTTGGGGCAATTCCAAAAGGGACTGCATAATAGAACATGCAAATCACAGTGGAGTCCAACGTCCATTTTGGTGGGATTTCTGCTTCAATCTCATTACAAAACGGTGTGTTTTTCATTTTACTGCAAAGCAGACACTAGTCACACTTCAGACTTAGAGCCATATGTACCAGTATTTTACGTATAGGCACCCACAACCTTATTTTTCTAATCTCCAATGCCCTGTTCACTGAAAAGATGCACCTGCCCATTATAAGTAAGAAACTCAGAAATAATGCTAGGAAAAGTTGTCTGATGGTATAATACTGTTTTATCCACCAAAGGGTAATGAATTTGTATTTGCTTCTCTTCAGAGATTAAGAATACCACCAATTCAATGTGTCCACATCTTCTATTTCATTAAAGTTCTCAGACTCCACCAATAATATTAGCAAGTTTTTAATATAAGGTAAACAAAAATGAGATCACATAAAGTATCACTTAAGGATTACTAACAGATGTTTACCCTGAAAACTCATACAAGGGGACTTCATTCTTGAATGTAGCATATGTTGTGTTGTAGATCATCTTCCATTCATCTTTACAGTCAACTCATATTAAACATTGCTTCAAAACTCCTTGATTACATGCCTCCACCTCAATCAACAACTTAAATATTTATCTTGAAACATAACACAACTGATTAAATAAAGAGTTGACATGATCAGCACACCTGCTGCCGTTCTGAAGTTTAGAGATCAGACCATCTGCAGACAAAAGCCCTGTTTTTAAATCTCAGAATATTTAGTTATTGTTTCTTTTCTTCATTACACCTTATTAAGTATTTATTTCAAACGAGCAATAAATAAGGATACTTTACAAATATCAAAGTAATATTTTTCACAGGCTTAAAATATCCATTCCAATGCAATTTTGGTACTTCCATGGATCTTAATCATTAATAAAAAAATCAGTCATGAAAACAAGACCAAAATAATAACAAAAACTCAAATCAACAATAATAAAACAAACAACAAAAAAGCAAACAAACCACAAGCCACAAAACCAAAAAATCAAAACATTTCTTCACTTCTGAAAACACTTTGCACATACCAAGTTACTGTATTACATTTGAATTTGCTACTTGTTCATCAATCAATTCCACAGAATTTCAAATTTTATTACTTCTGCAGACTGCAAATCCAAATTACGAAATATTTTCTAACTTTAGACTGATAAAACATAAAATTAAAAACACAATTTACTTTCCAATGTTAGTTTTATCACAGGACGCTGAGACACACAAAAAACCCACCAGGAATCCCAGGGCAGAATTCCCCAGTTACTGGTTTCCACATGAGATGTGGAGGACATTCCATAGAAAAGCTGCCCCTGTTCTTTGCACCGGCTTCATGTAAATTCAAGACCAAAGACATCACAGCTCATTGGGAGCTCATGGCCTGCACAGTACTGCTGTGCGAACTTACAATGTTGTTAGTCACTTACAGGGCCATCCACAGCAGTTTGATACATGTTCCTTCAAAATATATCCTATATTCAAATATGTTTGCTAAGTGAAAATCATAGCTGCTTAAATACAAACTCCCAACTTGCAGGTTCAAAATTCTGGCATAACAAGAAAGAAATACGCAGGATTACAATATGAGGGCAGTGCTTGAGGACACAGAGTGTATTTGATTAACAGGAACTAAGACTGGGAGGAGAATGGAAAGGAAAATAATGTGTCAAGCCCCTATCTTATTACATAAGCATACTTCCTTATAACTAGGCAATAATTTTGCAGTTTTTCATAGCAAACTATGGGAAGTCTGACAAAGCATTCCCAGGTCATGGTTATCATGACCTTGAACAAAGTACTTAAATGGGTTTCCTGTTTTGTTTCTGTAGATCTGTATACAACATTCAGAGGTCTCTTCCTCTGCAAATAATATATCTGGAAAGCAGCAAGAGTGGTTTCAATTTAAAACCAAACCAAACCAGGCCAGTGCTCATTTCTGCTGTAGGCAGCTGCTTAGCCACA
The DNA here is from genome assembly GCA_013400515.1 of Erpornis zantholeuca. Taxonomy (NCBI): domain Eukaryota; kingdom Metazoa; phylum Chordata; class Aves; order Passeriformes; family Timaliidae; genus Erpornis; species Erpornis zantholeuca. Next base: position 22,364 of record VZTN01019146.1, on the reverse strand, counting down.
TAAATAAAGAGCAGGCACATTATATATTATCAGGTACAAGTCACCATGTTCTGCTCATCATGCTCTCCACCACAGTCTAGCAACACGACTGATAAAAACAGTGGCTGCTAGAAACTAGCATGTAAAAATGCAGTATGGAATCAGCTTTCCAATATACAACAATCATCTCCTATTCTTATAGTGCATTGCATACTGGGTGTTGAAATCATATTAAAGCAGAGAAAACTAAATCTTTGGACTGTATAGCTGAACTTCAAAATGAACTTGACACTTCTCTCTTCTTAACTATACATACAGATGCTCTTGAGGCTGTTGTCATACAATTATACACTTCTATTCCACATAAGAAAGTTGCTTACCTAGAAGATTTAAAGGAAAAAAAAAAAAAAAAAGAGGGGCCTAGCAAAAGCAGGCCAATCAATGCAATGGCATTTACTTACTGCCGAAGTCTAGGAAACTTCAAAGTGATTGAAAAGCCACTATTAGATACTAAAAATATATAATAAACCCTATTAGATATTCACCAACACAAATTTTTCTCTAAAATTTATAACAAAGCACTCAGTACAGTTTTATAAAACAAAGGTAAAAATTAACAATCAGTTCATACAGGTAGAAGTAACCTGACAACACTGTGTAACCATTTTTTAGAAGGTAAGCATAAGATTTACACAATTTTCCAAAAGCTGCTTCAAAGAGAGGAATATACAAAAAGAAAAATTTCTGATACAAAGATACAAAGACACATTTCTGTTAAACTGGCTTGAAAGTTCTACTTTTCACAAAAGAAATCACTGAGCTAAGTTCATAGTGTTATAAATGGCTCAGATCCAACACGGGTAAGAGTTAATAAAATTTACTGAGAATGCAAAAAAACATACACAAGACAAAATGGGGCAGCGCTGGGAACTTAGCTTAGTGGAAGAGGCTCGTTCACAAAATGGTGGTTCCATGTTTTATACCCTCGGGCTGATGCATATTACTTATAGTTTTACATGGCCACACCCCTGTGTCAATCTTCTAGGGTTTCCATGCCTTCTGTCTCTGAGGCGATCAGGGTTCTCACCAGTCAGGGCCCTTACCCCTTTTATGGTGGTGTCTCTAGATTCTGGCTGGCAACAGCTTGCTCACCCGGGCAAAATCCCACAGATCTGCCCCCATCACACAAACCGCCCAACGCCCACAGAGCCAAACTCAAACAATCAAACCACCCCAATAAAACCTTCCAATATGTATCATCCCCTTCATTTTCCCCCCAAGACAATATCATAACATACAATATCACATAACATTATAACTCATAACTTAACCTACAATATGATTCACAACTAATACAACACATGGCGAAAACCAACAAAAATCCATTCATAACAATAGAAACCAAAACTATAGTTAGCCAAAATATGGAAAAGGCATGCACAGTCACTGCCAAAGCTTGCCTTCAGAGATGGCTGACAACTCCACTGCTTAACAAACACTGTCATTTCTTCATGATGAAAAATAAAAACCATCAGTTGGGTGATACTTAACATATCCTTACAATTACTAACCTAAAACTGTGATGACTGAAGACCAGTCTAGATGCCAAACAGATTAAAATAACATAAACTTTGGATTTAGCATTAAAAATTCAAGATAATCAGTCTTCCCCAAAACCGTTCTCACTTCATCAAAAAAAAAATTTTAAGGATGCTATGTCCCAGGCTTGTTCCTGTACAAACTACTGCTTCCTGAAGCTCTTAAAACATTGATCTTTGAATTACCTGACAAAGTAAAGGAAATAACTTGCTTAAAGTATTTCTTTAAATAACTTAAAATTTTCAAGAAGTGATACAACTGAAGGTAGTCTGAACCTCAGATTAGCTAGTCCTCAGTAGGAAAAACTCAATGAATTTTATAGAGTACTCACAAGTACCTATCTACTTGAAATATTTTTATTTTAAGATCAAAAGGAATTATTTGCACAGGTTGTGCTGCTTGTGACAGCATTTATAAAAGGATATCTCATGCTTCACAGGAAACTAACAGAGCTTACAGACCAGAAATACAGAAGCAACTCCATGAGATACCTTATCATTAGCATGTTCTTGGATCCTGCTTGTACACTTCATCCTTCATACTATATCTGCTTACCAAAGGCTAGAACAGAAGCTTCATCTACTGTCAATATACTGAAAGAGAAGTCAAGCTCCCTATCTTTTGGAAGGAGAATTTGTCTGGTCTTCATCAACACCATTATTTGTCTGGTCTTCTTCCATGATGGTACCCATACCCACAGTGAAACAGGCATGTTTTGATGCCCCTTAAATTCATTTGACTGTGATAACTTCTGACATCTGAAGATTTATTATTTATTTTTTATTACAATTAGTAATCTGTATTGCCCATAATGGTCAGAAGAGACATTCTATCATAAGTACTCATCTATTCAAAAAGTTAGGAACTCCAGATTTATTCAATGTTGTTTTGACAGCAGATGCTCAAGGGAAAGATAAGGGATGATCTGTCTTCATCTCCTCTTATAATAGGAAGTTCTTACAGTCTTTCAAAAGCCAAGGCCGCCACTAAAACCACCGAGAATAACATGTGCTTTGTTCTTCCGAGTCATGCCTCCTGTTTCCAGCAATATTTCAAGCTTCTCTCACACATATTATAGATTAAGTCACTAATGTAAAAAGCTATAAGTTTATTTTAAACACACACAGTATTTCCCAATCACAACACACTGAGACTTCAATAAATTGCCTTGGATGTTGCTAAAGCTAACACCTTTAACTGCAATCAGCTACTTCCATTTCAGAACAGCAGGAAGGGAGTATAGATTATATATTACAACTGTTCTATGATATAGCAGTTTAAGGTCTGTCTCTCCCCACAGCTCATTCCCTTTCACTATCTATGAATTTCTGTCCTCTCAGATATAACAATGCGAACTTTACAGAACTGCACTATTAACTAATCAGTGAAGCAACTTGAGTTATATGGCAAAATATATGTTTGCTTAAAAACAAACAAAAAACCCGTAGGGATTAGTTCAAACAAACAGATTTACAGCACAGGCTAACAGTTGTGGCAACATAGGAGTGATGAACTCCAACAGTTACTTCCTGAAAATCCAGTTTTAAAATGGATTGATGCTGTGATGCAGAAGAAAATGTCACTGGTAAAGAAGAAGAATTAAAAGCAAGGGAAGAGAATAGTGGCACTCAATTCCATTTTTATTCCTCAGTAAAACAAAAGATGTGAAAGAAATGCAATTATTCTAACAACTCAGAACTTCTGTGCCATTTGCTTAAAAAATCCTAGCATTTAGGTAGAGAAGATAATTTCCAAAACAGCACAAACATACCAAAAAACCCCACAAACTCAAACTAGAGCTACCTCTATCAAAAGTAAGAAGAAATTTAAGCTTTGTTGTGCAGCAGATCCATGACAAAAGAGATTAATCTGGACAGAAGCACCCATCTTGAGAAAACGGCCATCTCATGATAAAGATATGGCCAAGAGAGGACAGTGGGCTGAAACAACATGAAGGTACTGGCAACTAACAGCAATACCACAAAGGAGATAGAAATCCCACCTCAGTGTTTGCCCCTTCCTTTACAGGTTTCCATCTCTTATAGGATAGCACACTTTGGCTAAGCTACAATTCAAAGAAATATTAGGAAGATCTGGTCTTGGTAACTAACAACTTACACAGACTGTTTTAAGACAACTGCTGAGATGTAGCCAACATTGTACAAGCTTTTCTCTACAAGTTCAAGCTGCAAGATGGTGATAGTAAAGAGACAGCAAGTACAAGAAAAATGACAGCTTAGTGATCCTAAAAAAGTACAGAACTGCACAAACCCCTAAAGAAAAAAAGGTAACACCCTCGTAACACCACAAAGAAACAACAGGTAATGCTGAAAAGGAACAAGAAGTAAACAATACTTCTAGTCGTGATGATAAAGAAATAGTAGAGATCACAGAAGATTCTACACCAGGGGGAGTGAAAGAACTTTGTGCAAACATGGAAAACCAAAATGAAAATATGAAAGAAACTGGAAAAGAAGTACTCCAGTTCTAATCATCTCAGCAGGCAAAACAGCAGTGGAACAACAGAAAGAATGAGCTCATCTGGAAGAAAGTCTGATATGGTTGCATTAAGTTTAATTTAACATGACTCTTAATAGATAAAGCTGAAAAATTTAGTAAAATAGGAAGTCAACAAAAGGGGATAAAAGGCTGAAAGTATAATCACAGACAGAAGTAATAGCAAATAAACAATAATCAGAGAGTAGAAGGCAGTGAATACTTGCAAAAGAACAGTACTTTCCCTTCCGGATCATTCACTTAAGAGCTGGATTCAATGATACTTGTGGGTTTCTTCCAACTTGGAAAATTCTGTGGCACTACAGACATCCTAGGGAGAACAAGACATTATGTGGTAGTGGATTACATATACTATTGAAAGCAACAGAGACCAAGGAGGGTAAGAAAGAAGTGGATTCCTTGCAACTTGGGCATAAGAAGCCTGTAAAAATATGAATTGAAGATAATTTCAGCACAACACAGAATCTGGATTGGAATTAATATAGTATGAAGAAAGAGGAAAGAATGTGTGACAACAAGCATACATTCCTCTGTTCAGGAATTTGGAAGAGAAACAGACTAGAGTGCAGTTATTTTTAAGGATAGAGAATAGCAACACAGAGTAAAATTAGGAAGGGAATAAGATGGCAGCAGGAGGTAAAAACATGAAATTTGAAATTAAAACTGAAAAATTGAATGAATGAGGTTTTGGGTAGTTAAAAACGCAGAAAAAGCAGAAAACAAACATGAGAATACGTCTCTGTAAGTAGCAATCGATAGAGCTGAATAAAGGTAAACAAGTCAATTCTAATCAGTTTTTCTCTGGAAAAATCAGATTCTGCTGGGGAAGAGGCATAGGAAAAGGCCTTAAGATAGAGCTTTAGACAGTCTGCAAAGCAAAGGAACTTGGAAACACATGTAGGGGGAAAAAAAGGATAATTGAATATGAAATAAAAGCTATGAATAAAACTACAAAGAAATCTATCCAGTATAACTATCAGTCACAGGTAGATGTATTATCAGAAATGAGAGAAGAAGGTGACAGTCATGAGAAAGGGACTTGGAAATGCAGTAATCAAATAAGATGGTTGGCAGAATCAAAACAGAAATAATCATTTCTCTCAGAAACAAAAACATGAATTGGCAGATGAAGATCAAATACACTAAAGACCTGAAAAATAAACTTAATGAGAAATCTACTTGAAAAACAAAGTCATAAGGAATGAGGGCGTTCATGATAAGATGAGAAACTATGTCAAAGACCAATAGGAAGCTACAAAGGGAGAAGCGAAAAGGTGAGGAGACATGAAGGAATGTCTGATGGACCCCTGCCCAGGAAAAATGTAAGGGGGGAAGTGCAAAGACCATGGAAGATGAGGAACACAACATTTATTTTTAATGATAAAAGGCATGATAAGACAGGATCTAATGTAATGTTGTATTGTAGGTAGCAAGGTTTCTGAAATCCATATACCAGACAAAACTGCTAATAAAATATTCAGCAACTAGCCTTTGATTTGGATTTCCCAAGGAGACACACCACTGCTTATGGTTAGGAAATTAAATAAACTGCCATTCTTTATACTTCAGTCTCATACATACAGGGTAGAAAGCTCAATTTTTGTACTGTATCTTGCCACACATAAGGAAGGCAAATGAAATGTTCAGCAGAATACTTTTAAAATCACACAACCTGGCAGCAGAACTCAAATTTCACTAAAACCCAAAATCAATTGGCTAAAACCCATGAAAAGGCCAGATATGCAAACCAACTCATTCTCCAACATTACCCACAAATAAGACTGCATTTTCCTTTAAGAGAAGAACAGTGAACAGTAATTCAAATTCGTATAGAAGAGCTAGAAAGGGCCTACAAAACACTTAAGAAAAGCAATTTGGACAGGAATCACAGAAAATAAGTTCAGAAAAAACTTCAAAACATTACTTCAAAACACCAACTTCACTCTCAGTGCTCCAAGTCTGTATCAGCTTTCCTTAAGCCACTCCTGACAGATGTTTATCTAACATGTTGGTTTTTTATTTTAGCAAACCACCAACAATACAGACTTCACAATATCCTCTGGCAGTCTACTGCAGTGACTGAACAATTTCAAAATCTTCCCCTAACATTTAGCATATATTTCACTCTCTTAGTTCAAACCATTTGTTCATGCACCATAAAGCTGATTGCCTTCCTCTTTGCAGCATATTTGCTACACAGAAAGGATGTTCCCTATTGCAACTGGACAGCTCTCCGCAGTATTCTGCATTGAAAGGACAGAGCTCTTATATAAAAAAAAAGTCTGCCTGAACGGATGAGCTACAAAAACTCATCTCTGTGATGAGTCATCTGGGACAGCAGAGAAGGACTTTCCCACATAAGCAGTCTGCTGGAAGCTGGATTCAGCCACTGCAAGTGACATAGCCAAAGGAAACTAACATTTACAAGCGAGCAAAGCACAGCCAAGGCATCAGTCGTGATCGTACTACAGCCTTCAGAAAAGAGCCAAGCAAAAAACCAGCATAGCTTTGGCCCTGTTGTTCAAAGGGAAAGTTAAAATGGGAAACATAGCCGCAAACATGAGCGTTGGGTGGAGCTCCCGATTGTGCCTTGCCTGGCAGCACCACTCTGGGGGAAAAAAAGGAGTCAGTAAGGGCAAAGCAGAGTGAAGGGGGAGGGGGAAGAAAGAAAAACCGACCTCGGAAACAAGAGATGTGCACGGGACCAATCACACACAGGGAAATGGATGTAGGGAGGCACCTGAACCCTTGGCCATAGAGAAGGCTGGGATTAGGACTGTCTCCCTTTCCAGAGGCAGTGGACTTGAGGGATGCCCTGGGCATGATGGCTTTCCTCCCAAGGAATAGCCTCTCTCTCTCGGGTGGGGCAGTAGGGACCCCAAAGAACATGCTGCAGGAAGGGCAGGGTATGCAGAGCTATCTAGGGAGATGTATTGATGCATGGCGGGGGGGGAGGTGGGGTGGGGATCGCAGGACAGTGGTGCAAGGCACTACGAGCATGGCAGGTGAGAACTGGAGGTCTGCAGCTGCAGCCATAGCAAGGAACTGAAGCAGGGTACGGCATAAATTGCAAAGCCAAAGGAGGGCTGGGGAAGAAGGGGCAAGGTGAAGCTGATCCAAAGGGGAAGCAGCACACAGAACAGCATGCAGAGGGTGGAAGTGCGTAGCACGGTAGGAGCAAGGCTATGGGGATGAACAAGGGGGTGCACAGCCATAAGCGGGAAAAGCACAGCTATAGAGGGAGCAAAAAGGTGCACAGTTCATGTGCATGAAGGTTTGGGGCAAGTGGATGTGAGGGGGTTGTACCCAGCCACGAAACAGCAAGGCTACGGGAGAGGAAAGCAAGGGGATAAGTCACGGGAGAGCAGCGCTGTTGGTAGAGGAGCGTGAAGTGGGGAGGGAAAGCAAGGGGCTCCCAGCCATGAGAGAGTATGGTTACAGACTGGGACGCAGGCGAGTGCGCAGCCACGGGAGAACGGAGCTACAGGTGCAGCGAGGGGATGCACTGGCACAGGAAAGCAAAGCTCTGGTGGGAGGCAGCAAAGCGGTGCGCAGTCGAAGGGAAGCTGTGCTGCGAGGGGCACAAGGGGATGCACGACCGCCAGAGAGCGCGGCTGTGGAGGGCACAAGCGGCTGCGCAGCCACAGGACAGCGACAGACCCGGGGCGGGGGGGCACAGACGCGGGGCGGGAAGCGCGGCCGCGGGAGGGTGTGACAGGGCCCGGCAGAGGAGGGCGGCGGGGTCAGAGGAAGGGAGAGGGACACGGGCCACTCACCTGCGCGGCGGAGCTGCAGCAGCCCA
>VZTN01019146.1:318-14249 GCA_013400515.1 Erpornis zantholeuca | reverse complement strand
CTCTGCAGCCGGGCACCCTGAGGCCGCGTCCCTCTCCCGCCCCACGGGCAGGGCGCGCGCCGGGGCGGGGGCAGCTGTGTGGGGAATCCAGGCTTCGCTCGGCCGGGCTTCCCAGGAGTCTGAGAGCTTGCCCGCTCAGAGGAAGAAAAGAGCCGCTCTTATGTACGCGTTTGCAGCCAAGAATTTGTAGTAGAACCAAGCACCATTTCTACACTTCTTTTAACACTTCCAGGGATGGTGCCTCAACCACTTTCCTGGGCAGCCTCTTCTAATGCCTGACCACCCTTAGGGTGGAAGAATGTTTTGTAGTAACCGGTAGAAACCTCCCTTGGTGCAGCCTGCGGCCAGTTCTTGTTACGTGGGAGAAGAGGCTGATCTCCACCTGGCTGCACCCTCCTTCAAGCAGTTGTAGAGAATGATAGGGTCACACCTGAGCCTCCTTTTCTCCAGGTTAAAGAACCCCAGCTCCCTCAGCAGCTCCTCATAAGATTTACACTCCAGACCCTTCCCAGTNGCCTCTTCTAATGCCTGACCACCCTTAGGGTGGAAGAATGTTTTGTAGTAACCGGTAGAAACCTCCCTTGGTGCAGCCTGCGGCCAGTTCTTGTTACGTGGGAGAAGAGGCTGATCTCCACCTGGCTGCACCCTCCTTCAAGCAGTTGTAGAGAATGATAGGGTCACACCTGAGCCTCCTTTTCTCCAGGTTAAAGAACCCCAGCTCCCTCAGCAGCTCCTCATAAGATTTACACTCCAGACCCTTCCCAGTCTCCGTTGCCCTTCTCTGGACACGCTCCAGCACCTCAGTGTCCTTGTGCAGGGCCCAGATCTGGACACAGAACTTGAGGTGTGGCCTCACCAGTGCTGAGTACGGGGGGATGATCCCTGGTCCTGCTGGCTACCCTGTTGCTGGTACAGGCCAGGATACCATTGGCCTTCTTGGCCACCTGGGCACACTGCTGGATCATGTTCAGTTGCTGTTCATGTTCAGCATTCCTGGGCTCTCTTCTACCATGCAGCTTTCAGCCACTCTTCCCCCAGCCAGTAGCATAGCGCTGCCTGGGGTTGTTGTGACCCAAGGGCAGGACCTGGCACTTGGCCTTACTGAACCTCTTACCACTGGCCTTGGCCCATCAATCCAGCATGTCCAGATTCTTCTGTAGAACCTTCCTACCCATAGCATGTCAACATTCCCACTCAGCTTGGTGTCATCTGCACAGTGACTTGAGGGACACTTGATCTCTCTCATCCAGGCCATTGATAAATACTGATAATTTTTATAAATATATATAAGTATATCTTACACAGGCCCTAGTAACACCAGGGCCCTGGGGAACACCACTAGTGACCAGTTGCCAGCTGGGTGTGGCGCTATTCACTGCAGGTCTTTGGGCTCAGCCATCGAGACAGTTTTTTATCCTGGAAACAGCACAAGTATCCAAGCCATGAGCAGCCAGGTTCCCTGGGAGAATACTATGGGACACAAAGTCAAAGGCTTTGCTCAGGTCCAGATACACAACACCCACGGCCTTTCCCTCAAACACTAAGCAGATCACTTTGTCATAGAAGGAGATCATGTTGGTCAATGAGGACCTGACTTTCCTAATACCATGCTGGCTGGTCCTGATCCCCTGATTGTCCTGTACATGCTGTGTGATTGCACACAAGATGATCTGTTCCATAACCTTCCTGGGCACTGAGGTCATGCTGACATGACCTGTAGTTTCCTAGATCCTGCATCCTAGCCTTCTTGTAGTTGAACATAACATTAGCTAATGTCAGTCCCCTTTAAGGTATGTTTACTGGCCCAGCAGTTGTGTTTGAGCGTGGCCTAAACATATGAAGCAATACTCTGTTAATTATTTTTTTTTTGCCACATTTTCACTCAGTAGCAGAATTATCTACTATTCTGTCAATATAGTAGAATATCCATTATTAGAAATAGCATCGCAATGACTTAAGCATAAAATGATCCTTTGACAGGCAGAATGAGAAAAGGGAGACCTTGTGACTAGAGAAGGAGTTTTGTTAGGCTTCCAAAAAAAGCCCGGAAACTGACATGTGGGTGAGTTGTGAATCACACTGGGTTTTTTAGCTCTTGTCAGTTTAATTTCTTTCCAATTTTAGTTGGAAAAGGCATGTAAGATCATTACATCCAACCATAACCCAGCATTGCCAAATCCACTGCTAAACCATGTCCCTAAGTGCCACATCTACTCATCTTTTAAATGCCTCCAAAGTTGATGACACATCATTAACATCACAATTCTCACATTTTATAATACCTGGTTAAAATACCGTTTTAGCATTTACGTATACATCGGTATTATTTTCATTGTTCCATCTTGTTCTATCCAAGTATTTCTGTGGTGTTCAGAGATTTGGCTATCAAAGAATTATTTTGCAGGAACACTCTCTAGAAAGAATGATTACTTTGCTACTGACACAGGAATTGATAACAAGAAGTTTGTAGCCAATTCTTGTGTAACTTTGGAGCCAAAAGTATCTCTGTTACTCTGTTTTGCCATTTGTAAAATTGACTTTTGTCCCAGTGTTTATCTTTTCTGTTTGCTTGGATATTAAAAGCATTAGGTCTGTGCCATAGTTGTTATTTAGTCAGTCTGTTAAACAGACCAAATTCAATTTTTTAAAATAATCTATTCATTTAGGACTTTCACTTCAATAGTTTCATTTAGAACCTCAAAATGTTGTCATGGAAATTAAATTCTGCCTCCTTTTTTGCAGATAGACTAAACATATTCAGCATGATTATCAGAAGAGAGTAATGGGTTAAAACACAGTGTCTGCCCCCTAAATCTGTGGACTCTTAAAAAAATTACATTCTAAGCAATAATGAAAAGCTTTGTGCAGCTGCAGAGAAGTAATGGTAACTTTATGGTGATTAAAAAATGCCAGTCCTTCATTGGCTAGGGGAGCCTTTATGAAAAAGCTTGTAAAAACATACCAGTTGTCACATAGGTGACTGGGATTTAGTGCAGGTATGTGACAACTGTAGAAATTATTTGAACAGATATGAGTGTTAGAAATAATCACCAGAATCTCTGCCTCTGGACTAAGGAGATTAGCTATGTTTTTGCTAGGGATGCAGTAAGAGCAGCAGCAATAGTTGCCTGGATCTCACTAGTTTTACTGTGCTTTCTCTGGTCAGTCACACAAAGGAGAGGAAAAATTAAAAGATTGTGGTTTATTCATAATTATGTGTGCTTTCATATTTGTTTAGATTAGCATTTAATGAAGGAACTGAAAAGAGACTTGCTGAATCTTAGTTCAGTAATACATAAGTTGAACTTTAAGCATATGTCTAAATTCATTTTTTGACTTGTGCTTTTTGGATACCTTTTTGAAGCTGAATGTAGTGGGCTCTAAGGCATGGTTACATCACGAGCTGCTAAGGAGCAAATCTGTCTGCCCAAATTTACTGTTAATAAGAATCTATCTATTTTTCCATAACAGATTTGAGTATGTCCTTCTGCCCTGGCCAAGAGCTTCATCTATATTTTCATTTCATTACTAGAATCGAAATGACAGGTAAGAGGTATTGAGTACCATCTGATACTGAGAAAGAGAGGCAACAACAGCGAGAAGGCCCTAGAATGACGGAAAGGCCTCTAGTCCTTGAGAATATTGTAGATTGTGTCCAAACTGCTTCTATTCTGAGAAGAAAACATTAATTGTATGGAAATATTTACCTTTCCTTTTCTCACCAGGTGCAAGATCTTGATCTTATCCACCAGTATTTAAAGACTTAAGGATTTTGCGAAGTACAATATAATCTATATATTTTGTTTCATATTTATGTGAGAAATAACTTTAAAATACTATCAGATAAAATTTAGTCCTTTTTGATATGTTCTTAGGTGTGAATTTTGAGATGGAATTTTCAAACAGGCTCAGTTCTGAGCTAACTGCTCAACCAAGAGGTAGTCTAAACTTGGCCGTGCCATTAATGAAAGGGAAGCAATGCATTTTGCAGACTAAAAATTGAATATTGTACCAGCAAGGTGTTGGTGCAGTCTGTGTGTTTGCCTATTTCGTCTAATTGACGAACTCCGCTTATTATCATTCTGCTGACTTCTTCTGCCTACCAAAAAATCTGCATCTATGTGTGCTTGGCAACTACTCTGAATTTTAAAAAATCCTATCCTAATTGCTCAGCCTCCATATTCCTGGGGTTGTTTTTATTTGACTTTGGCTTTTTTGGTTGTTTTGGTTTTATGGGTTTTTAAATTTATTTAAATACAGAACCACATGTGTTCAATAATGTGCCCAGTAAATTGACTTAGTTTTCATACTCATGTATCAATGCAGGATTAGGAGTGATTCTGCTGATTTCAGCAGAATACAAATGGGAGAACAGAGAACATCCTGAGAAGGAATTGCAGCAAACACATGGCAAATAGGATGTCAGCCTGTCTCTATGAGCAGTAAGGGGATAGAGCCCACTGATGTACTCAGACTCCTGTGGCCCTATATATCTCAGAACCCATGTGAAACAGATCCTCTTTCTGAAAAGTTAAACCACATCATTGCACATTTTTAAGTGCTGTGAAACGACAGCATAGAGGCTTGTGTCAAGTCACACAGGACACCAATAACAAAGCAGAGAATGGGAGCTGCATGTTAAAAATTCCAACTTGTATACTAAAAATCCTGTCAGTTGTGATTTTTCTGTCAGTCAAGGTAAAGTCTTTCAAGGCATCCTTCTTTTGAATTAGATTAGTAGGATTCTTGCAGACTTTTTCATTGCTGACTAAGAAGAGATGCACAGTGCTCAATAAGTCTGAGCTCTCAATAGTTAAAGGATTTTTTTCTTACTGCATGTCTGACCATGAAAGAACAGGTCAATTCAGTAAACTCTCTGAGAAAGTCAGAAAACCTATTTTGATTCTAATTTGTACTGGAGCCCCATAGATGAGTCTTATTAGGTCTCTTTCAGTGTAAAAACTGGATAGAGCTTTTTGAACAAATCAGGAAGGTGAAATTTTCTTTTTCCAGTCGTGAATCAAAATTTTGGTCCGTTATAGTCTTAGAGATGTAACTTTCTGGTGAGAGGATAGAGGTGTACAGTAGAGATTCTGTCTGTAGGAGGCTATAAAAATATTCAGGACTGATTAGGAGATTACCATTTTGGTGTGTTAATAAAATGGCTTTCTAAACATTTCATTTAGGTACTGCTTTGTACCTAGGGTAGTACATTCATGCCATACTGTAAGTAAAGTTCTTTCTATATTAAAGCATGGCAGGTTTGCCCTATTTTAATACCTATTGGACTTCAATCTAATGTCAGATCACCTGACACGAAGAACTGTATGAAGAGACCATTTCATGCAAGCAAAACACCTTGTCACACATTTACATCGATACACGCCTGAGCCAGCATCACACTAGCAATTTGCAGCTGGAATGTTCTATATTTGGTATCCAAGCTGCCAAAAAAGCCTCTTTTCAGAAAATATTCTTTAAAGTATCTAGGATGGTGCTGTTGTGTGTGCATGGAGGTGGGGATGGGCTGCACAAATGATGGCATGGTAGCAATCAAAACAGTAGAATTTATTTCAGCCTTTTGAGAAAGTTTTGTGTTACCCAAAGGAGACATACAAAGCCAAGTACAATCCTTCCTGTAGAGACTGTACCATCATAATACATTATGAGCTATTACAATCTCCTGTCATTTCACTCCAGGTGAATTATGGCTCCCATAGTGAGGATGTAAGACTACAGATGGAGGACTGCCTGCTACAAATCTCTTGCAAGGCTGCTGCTGTAAATCTCTTGGAGAAAAGTCATTGCCTAAAAAAACTAAACAAAGGGGACCTGCCATTTGTTTTCTTAGGGAAGATGGGAAGAGGGGCTACAGAGGAAGGTACTGTTCCATTCTATACTCTTTAATGTTATCCAAGGAATCACTCATCAATGAAGGTTCCGCTCTTTCTTGGAGTAAGAGTAGAAAGGAGACGTGGCTATATTCCGTGTTGTATTGCTCTGGCCTTCTGAATAGTATTTTATGTGAGAGAGGAGTAGAAACATCCCTCACCAGAGGCTGAATTTTTTAGTTTAGTTATAGTAGTTGCCAGCTTGTGCCAATCTATTTATTGCAATGATTGATAGATTGGCACAGGTCTGGACTATTGGTTATGCTGAATATTTGCAGTGGGCTCAGAAGTGGCATTCAACTCTGGTGCAGGTGCAGGTTGAAGACCAAGGAGCGCTTTATGATGGACACAAACACTCGTTCATATACTCAGTGTAGGTGAATAGACACTGATGGAGCTCAAAATATTGTTGGGTATCTTGTGTGTGAGTCCTTGAAAATAGTCTTTTGAAACTTTAAGGCAGAGTTAAATCAGAAAGGTGTATAGAGGTTTGGAACTGTCAGGGGAGTCAGCATAATTCAGCTCCGTACTGCAGTTGACAGTATACCTACAACCAATACAGTTGGTAGTGACGGCTAACAAAAGAAGATAATAGGCCCTTCACGCTGAATTTCACTGGATTTTTTCCTTCTGGAGTGGGTCCAAAGATTCCAGCTAGAATGCTTGGTTGTTCTTTGAGTCACTCATATTTACCTTTAAAATTAGGGTAATAAAATTTGAAAAGCAATTTCTTTTAATACAATGACCACCACTCCAATTACAAAAAAAGTACATATACATGTATAAACCGGCATTGAGATCTATTTGAAATTGACTGTCTCAGCATGTTTGTTTCCTCCATATAGAGACATGCTTTAAAATCATAACAAGTACTTTGCTTAGTGAAAGCCTGTAATTGGTCAAAAGAATGTTTGAAAATCTGGTGTAATTTTTTCTGGTTTACAAAAAATATGGGGACTTTCAGAAGTTCTACACTTCCATTGGCTCCTGTTAATATTGAGTTTCTTTTGGGAAAAAAAAGCACATTGCTTATTTAGGAAAATAATTGCAAGTGGTAGAACTTGTGGGACCTTGCTGGCCTCTTGGAGAGTTTCCATCCTTGTTGGTCCTGGAAACCAGTATGGTACTGTGAATGGTGTGTGATCTCCAGTGGATGTAGGTTCCATCTGCTCAGCAGTATCAGCTATCAGGTTGCTCATGTCCTTTGAACCAGGCATGGCGTTATTTCACACAGTCTCATGCTACTAGGTCTGGAGTCTAAGGCCATAAAAAATTGGATGGAGGAAAAAAAATCCTTGTCCATCTGCAATAATCACTGTGGTATGAACACCAAAGAAAAAACATTGGCTAACTGTATTCTTGAGAATAGCAAGTTCTAATAACATCTTCCAGCATTTTTTCTTGTCAGTACTTTATCTTTGATTAGCAAGTCTTTGATTAGAGGCTATGGCTCATCTGGAGAACTTACAGAGGTACAGTTGCTTCTGATGGTTCATTCAAACTCCAAAGTATTTTACAGGAACACAATCAGCCATTTTTTTTAATGTTTATTTTGTTTTGGCCACATCACTTTAATTTGACAAAATATTTCCATAAATACTGCAATAATATCCACCAAGTAAGTTGTTTTGTAACATGTAGGATTTGTAAGCATGAATTATATTTATCTGCTTTTCCCAAAAATATTAATTCAGCAGTACTCCAGAATGTTCTTGTTTCTCTTCACTTCTGCCTGACACCATTCTAACTCCAGCCCTTAGTCGCCTGCACCAGGTTTTCCTGTTAGTAATGCTTCTGTTGACAGTTGTTGTAAGCTCCTAAGCAGAAGAATACTTCCAAATAAAAGCAGAAGCAGTCTGCTTGTACATAATAGTCTGACAAGCCAAACGTTGTTGTTTCACTTGAAGATATGTCACTCTTAAGCAGGTGACACTGAGAAATACCTCTTTTGCTGTGGCATCTTCACAGTTGTGACAGACAAACTGAAGTGTTTAACTTCTGCTGCAGGACTAATGAGCATGTGATTAATGACACAGAACTGAGACACTGAAGGTGTCTGTCACACTGAAGGGGTGAAGGGACACAGGCAATAGGCTCAAGAGGTGGAGGAATGTGGTAAGAGTGCTAATAACTGACTGAAGAGGTTTTGTTATTTGTCCTGTCACTGTCCCTCACTGACTAGCTCCAGAAACCTGACCAAAACAGCTAGTTAGCCATAGACCACAGTGTCTGTGACAGACCCTGAGTACAAAAGGGCAGTTTTATCAATTTTCATGGCACGCTGGAAAAATTCTGGGGCAGCATGCAGTGTCTGGTATGGACAGTTTTGTAGCTATTTCTGGTAGGAGGGATTGCAGAAGAGTGAGAAGTGTGTTACTTTGAAATTCAAAAGATTTCATGAGACGGTTTTCAAGCTGAAAGATGGAAAAAATTTAAATGCGGAAAATTGGTTTTTAGCAGTGCCGTGGGAACACTGTACATTTTAGAGAGATGTCATCTATCCACCAAGTGTATTGACGTGGATGCTCGTGATAGCTCATTACCAGAAAGCCTCTTGTTTTAGAGGTAAATGAGGACACCTCTCCCTTCTTGCTTTAGATCCTTAGTAGGTAGGGTCCAGCACACATCCACATTCCAGAAGTTTAATTGGCTGAGTTAAGTTTAGCTGTCTGAACCCAAGATCAGCTACTTCCCTAGTAAGAACTGTTGTCAAGAAGGCCAGAGGTGAGGGCCTGTCCCTTGTCTCCCTTGGGAGCTGCTCTGTACAACCTGATAACTGTTTCCGTTTCGGATCCTGAGTAAGACTTGCCATTCTGCATCTCAGCTCCTTGGTGAGGTACTCACTCACAGGAGCCATAACAAGGCTCCTGGCTACAAGCCCACCTCCCTCACTGCTTCCTAATGTGCTGTGCATTTGAGACAGCTGGAGGGTATGGCCAGTCTGTGCTCGCAAAACAGGAAGAGCAAATGAATGAAAACAGTGAAAGGCAGGAAGATTTATGAGTAGAGAGAGAAAACACAGGTTCTCAGACAATTTACATTAGACATAGTACTTTGCATAACAAAACCTCAAAAGTGGTAAACAGTGCCACGCCACAAATACAGATTTCAGTAGCTGTTTGTTCTGCAGCAGGAAAAAAAAATCCATATTTTTTCTTTTAAAAAAATAACCCCCCCTGCTTTTTAGTAATCATCTAATTACTGAGGTAATGCAAGTGCTGTTGGAAGTAGTGCACTGCTGTTCACTTGTTTTTCAAATGAAGGCCTCACTCCTTGAACAGTTGGCTCTGTTTGTATTAATGACCAAGGACAGACTCTGGTATAGATCAGACATTGTGCTTCAGATATCAAAATTAATTTCTGACAGATTTAGGGAAAGATTTATACATTGCTATGAAGTTTCAATTTCAAGGAACTTGCATTTTTCAATGAGAAGCTGTTTAGTCAAAATATTTTTTAAAACAAGAGAACTCAATTGCAATAAAAGTGATGGTAAACTAAGTCTCAAATAGCTTCAGCTGGGATTGAGACACCTGACCTCTTTTTCCTGTGTTATGCCATCACATTTGCCAAACAGTTCAACCTCAGTGGGTCTCCTAAAATAAATGTCTTCCTACTGTAAAGCTTTTCTTTCATCAGAGACACCACTTTCACAAAGTCTCCAAAGGGCATATTCTGCTGCTTAGCACAGGGTACAGGGAAGGGGGGACTTCTACCTCTCTAATGAGTAGATCTACCTTTATCAAGGAGGTAGGATAACCTATGGAAGAATTAGGAGAGCTAACTGCATTTCATCCTTCTTTAGAGCAAGCTTTCTGTGGTAGTAGATTTAGGATACTGTATTTTCCTGTGAAATTTCTTAGGGAAATAGATAATCTCCATCTCAGCTACTGAGCTTGCAGGAGGAACCATGTTTTGTTTATAATGCCTATAATAATAGACCAATTCTATTGTGAGGAGGGTTTGTTTTATAAGTCATCATGGAAGTCATTAAGCAGGTGTCAAATAGTGGTAAAGAAGAGGCAGATGACCTACCCTCACTCTAATTAGAGAGGATACTGGCTCCTGCTGTTCTTGCCCTTGTTCTTATTATTTTCCTTTCCTGTATCTCACTGAATATCTCTTGCAGCATTTATTCCTCCATTTGAGTTTCTAGATGGGCATGAAATATCAATCATTAGCACTAATTCATTAGGGTTACGGTTGTTTTGTAGTATTACCATATCTTTGTCTGTTCTGGTGTGCCTCACTGGTCTGGAGTAGGAAAGTTGTACCCAGTCTTGAGTTGTGGCCTAGTGACTCTTACAACATGTGAGGGACTAAAAATGTTTTAAGTGTGGTATTGATGCACAGTCAAGTCAGTAAATTGTCAAGTTGATTGTCTGTGTCAGGGACAAAGGGTTTTCAAGTCATTAGAACAAGGAAGATGGAAATGGCAAGCCTGGATTCTAGTCTGTCCTTGCCAAGGTTTTAGTGATTAATTGCAGACTTTATTAATTAGTAACACGTCCTTTAAGCAGCTTAGCTTTTTCCCTTTTTGTTATTTCAACTGTAGTTTTCCATGCATTTGCCATCCCCTTTACCCTGAAGAGCAATTTTGCTGTAGGTAAGCACTGAGAAATGTGGCAGGTAACAATGAGTTTATACCTATCCAGCTTAGGAGTGCTTCCAGAGCAGATACGTAGAAGCCAATGTTTTTAAATCATATGATTTTTCTCTGAAATCACATTTCTAAACTCCACACAATTTGCTGTTTCCCTTTGTAACAGCAGGCACAGCAATCTTTACCCTACATGCTTTGTCTCCTCCTGGAACCTGTGCAAGACACAGGACAATGAAAATAAGGTGAGAAGATTTTGGGCAGTGATAAGTACATACATTTCACTGGATGCAGATGATGTCCTTTTTGTGTGTGGCTCAGTTCAGAGCCATCTGACATTTTAGGAAATTGCAAAATCACATTGAATCACTGTATGGCTGACACACTTTAAAGATGGAGAGTGCTGATTGCTGTCCACTAAGCAAAAGGACTGTGAAAGAACATCAATGTCTGCTGCCTTCCCCTCTTCCTGTATTGTATTTCTATGCAGGCAATAGCTGAATCTAGTTATTCAGTTCCCTGAAGACAAGATCCAGGGGCAGCAGCAGTTGCAGCATGTGCTGATGAACGAGCTGTGTTTGTATGTACCCAGGCTTAGTCATACTTCTCATGCACTGCTGCGCTGCACACACTCATCCTCCTTTATGCTCTGAGCATGCAGGCACCGTACCTGGGTGAAACGCGGGCGCCAGTGGACACACAGCAGTGCCCACCTGCCAGCAGCTGTGTGAGCCGGGCCTTTCTCAGCGTGTTCATGAACTGCAGGTTCATTTTCGCCGTCAGTAGGTGGCAGAATTTGCGTTGTTAAACCGTGCAGCATTCTTTCTTTTTTCCAATGCTTACAAACTTCTTAAGCTTTGTTCCTGTAAATCAGTTTCTAAGTTCTGATAGAGGGAGCTATGTGAAGGAACAAGCAGGACTCTCTCTCAGGGACATGTTCTGTCCTGCAGCTGATGGATCACTTGCATTTATGCTAGATTCAAGACATGGGCAAATTTTACATGTTCTGTTAATGCAAATCTTTTCAGATTTGTCAGTCTCAACAGAGGTTCAAGCCTGATTCCAAAGGAGTTTTGTATTTGCTGAATAATATTTTCCCTTTTTTATCAATAGGAATCTGCCTCTGAGACATGTCATGTAGGGTTTTTGGTTAACACTGGTGGAAATCAAAGCTCAGACTAAATCACAAGGGATCATAAGGGATATATTTTTTTGACCTAAGTTAAAACATTTGGAGAATTCAGGTTTGATGAATTTTTTTAACTGTAACCTCTTTCTGTCAAAGTGTTTTAGGTTGTTTAGAATCTTTAAGTCACGAAAAACCAGAGAGAATATTTAAATAATGTTTCTTATTCCAAACACCTTTCTGATAAATGAAGAATGTCCAGGGAATATGTTAACATGACTGTGATTTTACAGCAAGAATTTAAACTTAGAAAACTGCAGAACATGCAGCAGTTCCAGATCAAATCTGTTCCTAGTTTGATAAATTAATATTCAAGTTGCTGTATCTTCTGTGCTTGACTATAACATAGGTTAGTCAAAAGAAGGAGCAAATGGGGAGAACAAGGTCTCTGCAATAAGGCTGCTGTTTCCTGTCTTAGTAGATCTGGAAATACTGAAATACCTGAAGAACAGGGTAAATAACTTCTCTGCACCAGGGCTTTTATGCAGCATAGAGAAAAAACCATTCCTGCCACTTTCTTTAATCCTGTAATTGGCATATTTTCTTGTCCTACATACTTTGGAGACAGAGGCTTGCATAATTCTCCAAATAGAATGAAATAGGAAGGAGCACAATTCACCCATTCCTGAAGGTTCTGCTCGTCCACAAGGAAGCATAACATTCCAACACATGGATCTATGTAACATTCCAGTATGTGCATCTATGATGGAATTTCTGTTTCCCCTTGCAGTGTTTTTCCAGATATGCAGACATCAAATTAGTAGCAGCATTTGAGGAGAGCTTGCTAGTATGAAAACTCTTTTCAAGTGTTCTCAGAGGTGAGTGAGATTTCAAGACTTTGAAACAAAATCTTTGGCTTCTGGAAAGGAATTCAACTGCAATAAAAAGTTATGGTATTATCTAGCTCTTTTTTTTTTTTTTACACAGGCTTCATAATTTCTGCTCTATGCCCCCAGATTTCAGTGTCTTCAGACTTGAAACCTGATTCCAACGCAGTGCCTTGAGCCCACAGAAAATTATTCTGCATGCACAATTCAGTGCTCTTAACCTTTCTCAACTGTATTCCCCTTAGCTAAGAGTATTGAAGGCCCTGAAGGACAATGATTTCCTGTGGTGATTATTTTGTATTTGCTTCCTGCTTCCTTTGGTCTTTGTACTCAAATGTGCTTTTACCATCCTTCTCTTAGTTTTTTCTCATTTGTCATAGCAAAAAGAAAAGGGATTTCTTATATGCGAAAGTATATTACTGAGGTACTTACGTCTTCATTGCGCAGTCTTTAATATTAAGATCACTTATTCTTGGGGAAGTGCTCACTGGTTCACTTTCAATCATTTACCATCAGTTCTGGCTAACCTAGGAGGTCCCAGGTGACTGGAGGTTACCCAATGTGATGCCTATCTACAAGAAGGGCAGGAAGGACAATCCAGGGAACTTCTGGCCTGTCAGCCTGACCTCAGTGGTGGGGATGATTATTGAGTAGTGACAGCACTCATCTTGAGATGGAAATCAACTTGTGTGCCGTCATGTGACATATACAGAACAAGCAGGTGGTAAGACCCAACCAGCCGAGGTTTAGGAATGTCAAGTCCTGCTTGACCAACCTGATCATCTTCTGCAACAGTGTGACCCACTTAGTGGAGAAGGGAATGTGGATGTTGTTTACTTGATATTAGTAAAGCCTTTGACTCTGTCTGAAATGTCCTGGAGAACCTGTTTACTCATGGCTTGGATACATGCACTCTTTTTTGGGTTGAAAACTGACTGGAGGGCCAAGCCATGGTGGTGAATAGAGTTAAGTATAGTTAGTAGCCAGTCATGGGTAACAAGGAATATGATGAGAGGAAATTGCATCAAGTTACACCAGGGGATGTTTAGATCTGATATTAGGAAAATTTTCTTCATGGAAGGGGTTGTGAAACATTGGAACAGACTGCTGAGGACAGTAGTTGTGTCTCCATCCCTGGAGATATTTAAAAGGACATTTAGAATTGGGTGTTTAGGGACATGGTTTAGTGGTGGACTTAGCAGTGTTAGGTTTATGGTTGAACTTCTTGATCTTAAGGGTCTTTTTCAACTTAAATACTTCTATCATTTATGAAAGTGTCATCTTTGATATATGTTAAGAGAATTCACATGAAAACTCATCATTGTCCCACCCTAAAATTCAAAACATGCATAGCAAAAGGTGAAACCCAAGCTCTGGACACATCAGACACCAGCTTTTCTTGGCTTTGATAGCCTGATGCATTGTGT
>VZTN01019145.1:110699-163683 GCA_013400515.1 Erpornis zantholeuca | reverse complement strand
AGTGAACCACATAAGGAAAGGATATTTTATTTCTGCATGTGGCACTGGTGGACTGCCACTAGAAAACTATGTATCGCCCTAGGGTTCATCTTTTCAAGAAGACATTCAAATTCTGAAAGAGACACAAAAAAGAAAAAAAAAATAAACCAGGTTGAGAAAATGTCTTTTGTTACTAAAAAGAACATTCTGCTTATCAAAAAGGAAACTGAGAAGTAACTTGATTACACTCTATGAGCATTTTGATAGGGAGAAAATGTCAGTGCTATGGGACTCCTTAAACTAGCCAGAAAGTTACAAGAATTCCTGTCGTTGGATCCACCTCCTCGGCTGCTGTTGGCAGTGAGCTCAGTGCCCAGGGACAGCCCATNAAAAATAAATGTAACACAAACTGTAGGTGACAATCTTTTAGAGTAAGTTCTACAAAAATTGAAGAAATTTTTGATTCTTTGACATGTTCAGATAAAGTCTGGAGACACTTAAAAAGTTATGTTTATCCAAACACAAGCAACTGGACTCTGCATGCAGGTAGGAAACGCAGAGGCCCTGAGTAAAATTTAAGTCTTGCTATGCAGGAGACCAGGATCAATGCCAAATAATCCTTTTTGACTTTATGTCATAGCAACATAATTAATCAGGATCTTGGATCCCAGTTATCCCTTGAACAGACACATAGGCAAGCATTTCAGAAGTCTCGGCTCACTTTAAATGCTGTATATCCACTGCTAAAAAGCAAGAGTAATGGCCAAAAAAGGCAAAATCTTGACCACATGTTTGCAGTGAGATTTTTGTTAATATAAAAGCTCATAATACTCTTTAGATTTTCTGGCACATCTACAGTATTAATTTAAATGTTCTTAGAAAAAAACGATGCCTTAATAGTACAGAAAAAGCAATTATGTATCATTAGATTAAATCATAATACATTCATTAATATAAATAAACCTGTTTTTTCTTCTGCATCATGAGAAATTCATTTGCCTTGGCCTGTTCTTCTCATGGACACAATATCTTCAGAGATAATCTTCTGTATCTTCAACAGGACTTTTTACTTTCCATGTGGCCTTAGAAGGCTTAGTTCTGTCTTCATTTTGAGGTTGCTCAAAAAATGACTGGTTTTTCTTGGACTGGCTTGTCCATCATGAATCTATGAAATATATTACATAAGATACTATAAAAACAAGCCTAAATTCCCATGCACCAAAGGAATCAAACACAAAATGGACAAGCCTGCAAACACATGAAGCAAATTTGACACAAAACAGATATTTCACTGTATACAAACAATAGCCCTTGGCTGATAAACAGAAAGAAGTTTTAAGGTTGTTTGTAATGTCATGAGATCATGCCTTGCAGGATCACAGGTCTCCACCAAACTACTGGGCATTTTCTGACTGCATGTGAAGGGACTGTGTAAAAGATTTGTGACATTTTATTTGCTAATAGCTAATAGAGTGATTTTGTTCTAGATCTGTATTTTCTAGTCTTGCTGAAAACAGTGTAAACTTCTGCGTCCCTAAGAAAGCTTGTCTCTGTGTTGGCAAGGAAATGATAGAAGAATGTAATTAAGCAAAGATGACCCTAAAGTGAAATGTGGATTCTTTACAATATACAATGTCCTTCCCACCAGCCACATGTGTTTGTCAGATGTTTACAGAATCTTCATTAACTAAGAGCTTTGCTAGATAACAGAAGCTGAAGCATGGCATCAATGACTCCGATAAGGACAAGTGTACAACCAATCTGCTTGACAACTGAAAAGAGGCTGGGGTTTGAAGCAGACTGCAAAAAGAACACAAGAAAGTGATTTGCAAAGGGCATTCCAGTTGTTTGCCTTCTATCTTCTTTCCTCTGTCTGTATTGAAACAAGGCTGGTAATCAGCTAAAATACCCTTCTCCTCTTGTCTCTCCACCAGAAAGTAAATATAGAAGAAATGCATTGTTTTGGAGTATTAGCTGTACTGTCTGTTTTCAACATAATTGCTTGTTTGACAAGAGGCAAGCCTTTGGAAGACTGGAACAGGCTATCAGCTATGGGAAAGTCTGATGCACACTTTCACGATCCTGGGGAAGTAGAAGATGAGACCCATTTCAACTTTAAATCTTTCCTGGAGAATATGAAGATGGATTTACTAAGGAGTTTGAATTTGTCAAGAGTCCCCTCACAAGTGAAGACTAAAGAAGAACCACCACAGTTCATGATTGATTTATACAACAGATATGCTGCAGACAAGTCCTCCAGCCCTGCATCCAATATTGTAAGGAGCTTCAGTACTGAAGGTAGGAGAAGTCCTAAATATGTGGCCTAGAATTTTTAAAGAAGTACATGGACAGTAAATACTCAGATTATTTTGAAATTCAGAAGAAACTGAGTTCCTAACTTCCACAGATTTTTTAGAAATGAAACATTAAAATTTTGGATTGTATTCTTACTCTACAGTTTCTTTCAATATTAAAAAAATGCAGTTACTTTTAGTTTTCTTCTTTGATATTTTCACATTACAATATTCTCTTCTCAAATGTTTGAACTAAGATGATGCACCAAATTACAGGGTTTACATGAAGCATGTTTCTCAATCCTAGACATTTGGAACTGAGTTTCTATGTTAGAATGCAAACTTTTGATCACTTATAATTGAGACTGATGCTAGAGAGCTTTTCTTTCTGGTGGGTTCTGTACATATTTTAAAATTAGAGCAGCATTTAACTGAGAAATGTGTGCCTGGATCCAAGCAAAGAACCACACTGCTCCTCCAAAATTCTGAATTAGACAAAGATTTATATGAAAATGGGTATATTAACTGCTTGTATTAACTGAAAAAATTCAAGATCTTGAAAAAATTCTTGAAAAAATTCAAGATCCCTGTCTGTGTAACATTAAATAGACTTTTAAAAGCTCCATCAGGCAGTAAAAAAGTTAGATGTAAGTGCAGTCCTTGTTATAAAAATGAAAAGGGAAAATGCAGTTTCCTTTTCTATGAAAAATAGACATACACAGGTAACACCACTATAGAGAACCCCAAATTCCCAAATTAGTGTCCCTAGTCCTGAAATAGAAAGAAATCTCAACAATATGACCTAGATTATAGTTCCCATATCTCACTCTCCCCTCCGACTGCTTTAGAGGGTAAATGCTCTGAAGAAATGGCAGCAACAGCCGATTAAAATTGCCCTAAAACCCAGTCATGATTAAGTAGTTTGTTTACATTAAATACACACCAGGGATTACTTTTAGACATTACAAATCTGATCTTCCAGCCAAATATCTACCCCTCCCAAGGCAGAGTTGCTGGTACTCCACATAGATTTGCAAACAACAAACAAACATGAACAAATCCACACAAGCTCAGGGAGTCCAGGCTGGAACCCCTCTGGGACCTGGGCATGAAAGGTTTTTTATCACCAAGTCCCAGTTTAGATAGACCCCGAAGCTTCAATTCAGGACTTTCAAAAACTTTTCTCTTTCCCCAAACTTCCAGTCCTAGCTGCTTTCAAACTTATCTGAAGACAACAAAAGCCTCGGCACAGCCAGTTCTTAAAGACACCTAAATATGTATATTAGAGTAGTTCATCCCATGCATGATTCTAAGAGTAGGAAATCCTTGCGTTTTTTAGAAATTCTTTGTGTAAAAATATCTTTAGCAAATTGCTAAATCTGTAAAACTCTGCGCATGCCTTATTTATGTACTTTATACTGCCCAGCATCATCCATAGTTTGTTCTAGGCAGCCTCTTTATGCTTCCCTCCACACGCCCACCTGGCTATGCAATCATGGTAAAATACTACCAACACCAGGGACTTCCATTTCCTCTTTTCACTCTGTGCCCTTGAAATTTGGCCAGAAGACAGGATTTTTTTTTTTAAATGCTGTGTCACCATGCTCTTATTTTATCCCCAAAATATATCCTGAGTCTTTTAAAATCAAGTTACTTGGACTGTCAGAAGCACTGTAACCACATGTTTTAATTTCCTATTGCAGATGTTCTTTCTTTAGATTCACCAGAAGAAAACCCATTTCAGAAACATATTTTGTTCTTCAACATCTCTATTCCACAATATGAGGAAATCACCAGAGCAGAACTGAGAATTTATATCTCCTGTCACAGGGAAGCTGGGTCTCTCTCTAGGCTAAAAAGAAACATGGTAATTTATGATGTTCTAGATGATGACCACTGGGAAAACCCAGAAAGTACCAAATCTTTCCTTGTCTCCCACACTGTCCAGGAATGTGGTTGGAAGATGTTCGAAGTGTCCACCGCTGTGAAAAGATGGGTCAGGGCAGACAAACTGGAGACTAAAAATAAACTAGAGGTTGTTATAGAGAGTAAAGCTCTGAACGGTTTTACTTGTGGGAAGCTGGATATCAGTGTTACCCCTGATACTAAAAATCTGCCCCTGTTAATAGTGTTCTCCAATGACCGCAGCAATGGGACAAAAGAGACCAAAGTGGAGCTCCGGGAGATGATTGTTCATGAACAAGAAAGTGTGCTCAAGAAATTAGGAAAGAACAACACTTCCTCTGAAGAGGAACAGCAGGGAGAGGAAAAGGCCATCACTGGATCCCACCTGCATTCCTCTAGAAGCAAGAGAAGCATTGGAGCCAACCACTGCAGGAGAACTTCCCTCCATGTGAACTTTGAAGAGATTGGCTGGGATTCCTGGATCATTGCACCAAAAGATTATGAAGCTTTTGAGTGTAAAGGAGGCTGCTTCTTCCCTCTGACAGATAATGTCACCCCAACAAAACATGCTATTGTCCAAACTCTGGTGCATCTCCAAAACCCCAAAAAAGCCTCCAAGGCCTGTTGTGTTCCAACCAAACTGGATTCAATCTCCATTCTTTATAAGGATGATGCTGGTGTGCCCACTTTGATATATAACTATGAAGGGATGAAGGTGGCAGAATGTGGCTGCAGGTAGTATACAAGGCAGAATCTCTAAGCATAGGAACATCCCCTTTTCCTGTCTTGTGTAAATCTGTACAATGGCAATGCAAATGAAGACCATTGCAAACAAGGTTTGGAGCAGGGTATGGGGCTGGTTGTTGTTGTTGCTGCTTGTTTTAAAGGAAAATTGGCATTTAAAGAATGGCAATCATAAATAGCCTGCATTATATATCATGGCAAATTGAATACTGGATTAAAATATTGTGAGATTGAATGAATATGCATTATTTGGTGACAGTGATACAATGTCAATGCCTTATTTCAAAGGCTTGTATTTAGGTCACAAACTAGAGGATTTTCAATGGGGGTTTAGGATGTCCTGCAAACATTTAACAGCTCTTGAAATCTAATTCTCTCAGTCAGTGCTGACATTTTCAACATCTGTAAAACGCAATAAGTGGAATGTTGTCTGAATGATAAAGTCAGGAATCTAAATCCAGGAAGCCTTTTCTCATATCAGTAATCTCAGAGGCTTTTACAGGCAAATTATTTGTTCCTGTAAGTGAAGATTTGCAGTATTCAAAACAGAAGAGACTCTCACTTATTTCATTCCCAAGTTTCCTTCTGTGGGTAGCAGGTGCCTTAGTTTCAGCTTTCTTATCCTCTACGTCCCTATTTTTACCCCTTTATGGCACATACTTGAATGATAAGAAGTGCAGCCTTCCGCTTCTAAGACACTGTTTCCTAGGAGGAGCAGCAGCCCTTATCGCCGCACAAAGATAAGGAGCCACTTTGACCTACTGCATATTCTTAGTTTTTCTTTGCAAGAACATGCAGTCAAATGATGTCCAGCCTTAGAAGCTGTAGCCTAAGAGCAGTGGGGGTTGGCAGAGCTCAGCACTTTCAAAAAGCCCAGGCTGCTTAATTAGAGGCCTAAATCTGTTGTTTGGGGTCTGGCACGAGGTTCTGACTATTTTTAAATTTCTTCTTAGGAGAAACTCTGTTTTACATATGAAGCTCTTTCACCCCTTAGAAGTCTGGGAAAAACGGAAAACTTCTATCTGTGTTCTATTAT
The DNA here is from genome assembly GCA_013400515.1 of Erpornis zantholeuca. NCBI lineage: Eukaryota > Metazoa > Chordata > Aves > Passeriformes > Timaliidae > Erpornis > Erpornis zantholeuca. The sequence continues at coordinate 157,725 of VZTN01019145.1, read as the reverse complement.
ACTGCTGTATGAGAAATATACTATCATACTATCATTCTTCTGACTTCAGTTGTATTTTCACTAAACAAGGACTCCATCTTTTCTGCAATTAAAGTAAACTTCCTTTGATGCTAATGAAGTTTTTGCCTGTAAAAGGACAAACTGTCTTCCGTTGGTTGCAGGTGACAGGTGTAAGTGCTGTACAACATCACCATAGTGGACCTCACTTCTACTCCTTCACCACCTCACACACACACATCTACCTGAGAACACTTTTGAACCAAATCCATAACAAACTACACATCAGTTCAAAATGGTGAAGAATATTGATGAGGCAAAAATCTAAACAGTACCATAATGTATGGAAGCAACAGAATTTTAATCGATACATATGTTTTGAATTAGGACAGCCTGTGGGCAAGACGAATTCATTTGGCATGAACAGGTCAGCTTGAAATCCAATACACAGTTTATTTACTATTGTTAACCTAATACAGAGCAAATAGCAGGTGAGTATGAGCAGGGCAGTAGTAATTCCATCAAGAACTGCTGGTTAGATCACAGACCATGAGCACAAAGCACGATTCACTAGAATTCTTGAACTGATTTATAGTCCGTTTCTTTAGAACCGATCTGCAATTGGATCAGATCTGAGATCCGAGTCCATGCAAACCCCATCCATCCCTAGCTGCATGCCATTAACTTCCTAAAGCTTCCCACTGCAATACTTATTTTACCACTCCTCACGGGCTTCTGTCATCTTAGTCATCATTATGTCTTCCTCCTGCCAGAGCTTCCTGTACCCTGTATTCTCTCCCTATTTTGTTTCTGTCTCCTAAGCTCCTGGTACTTTGCAAAACTTCTCTTAATCAAGTGACAGAAACAACCAAATATGCACTTGGTGTGATCACATCAGAAGACTTTTTCACCCTCGTGTGAATGTAATTGTAGCTAAGTGGCCTCCAGTCATCTAAACACAAGGTCCTAGTTATATTTTGACTTCACTGAATACAGGACTTTGTCCATAATTAAATGAAAAAATGGAGAAGGGAAAAAACCTGTTTCCATATTTTCACAGAGAGAAATTCTCAAGAATCAGGGGGGTGAGGGGTAGGGGTGTTACATTCTTAAGTCAAACATTGATCTTTATTTCCCTTATTTGGATGGGGAAAAAAATACCCAAAGCCATTTTTGGCTCAAAACTTCAGCTCCTAGCTATGCTATCAGAATTCCAGAGAAGACCTACAAATCCAGTCCCAAAACTGGAGTATAAGTTGCTTTTGTATTTCAATGAAAAGAATCAACTGAGCTTCCAGCCAGCTTTAATGATCATATTCCCATTGGCTTAACATTTTGGTTGGCATGGCAGTAAAACGAAACATGAATCTTTCCATAGGGTGATGAACAGGGTCAACAAGAAATGAGAACCCAGTAGTGACTACAGCTGCTGCTACCTTCAGCATGGCTGAAGTGCATGTCAAATTGATGTTTGGCTTTACATTTACCAGCTTGATTTATGTAGTTTTGCACATTTAATTTTAAATAATTCTTTGAGCTCTCTCACATTTCAACTGCTTTGGGATGCAACAAGTCAGAGGTGGTCATAATGATTCTAGAGAGTACACAGGCTGTGAAGAACAGGTAAGCATCTTGCCCCTGCTTCAAGCTGGGCCCCACTGGACACTGAGACACCGCCCTCTCATACTGAGTTCTCAATGTTGACCAGCAGCTTGCTGTTACTGAGGAGCAGGCTGGGGCTTGTGAGGTGCTCAGCAGATGTACAGTTAAAATTTATTTGTTTAACATAAACACAAGGCCATGTATGTCCTCCTTCTCAGGCCTATTACCTATCTGTGTAACAGTCCTGTGACACCAGAATCACCAGGTGACTCCATGGCCGGTTTGAAGGCTAACCTATAGCACTTCAGTCTGAACAGATAAACATGGTAAGCTGGTGGAAGCTGGTCAGAATATATAGGTGGTGCTGTTTTTACATAACTTCCCACCTTGTCTGTGTACACAGCAGACACAGTGTCCTCTGATTTCACCCACTCCTCCATGCTAAGTCCCTACACAGAAGAGCAGCTGATGAACTTAACAGCATGGCACCAGCAGTCACTAAAAATAAAAATGTCTCAATTTTCACTATTCTTTTCTACCAGTGAAGAGGCAATAGCCTTATGGGAATCTCGGGGTGTTTGGCTGGTATCTGCTCACATGCCTTTATAATGTAAAGATCCTGTCAATATAGAAAAGGCAAGCTAAATTAACAATTCCTGATGTTCAGAATAAAAAGTTTTAGATGGCCTTTCGAGGAACCCCATCGTTTCAGACACAGCTGTGTCCCACCAGGCTGATTCCAGCCTCCTCAGAGCTTGGCCTTTACCACACAGGTAATGCACACAGGTGTATGGCCACACACCATGAAGGTCCACATAGCCACACACGGTGAGCTCCAGGAAATACCAGTACCTTGCTGTAACTCCTCAGAGGCAGCACTGAATTCATTTGTTACTGCAAAGAGTTGCAAGGTACAGGTAAAAACACCAAGCTGGCAAAACCAACGTATTAAGTGAACAATGCCTGTGAGGCAAGACCCTGTCCTCACTGTGTAACTGGTCCACATCTACTCTGGAGGCTCTGAACAGCTAACGGAACATTGCCTGTGACTACCACGTCCCTTCTCCCGTGTTCAGTAGTCAGAAATAGGGCAGGTCCCTCCGGGGGGCTCGGAGTTCTTCTCTTGGTCTGCCAGGTGGGACGCTCCGCCTGCCTGAGGCGCAAACCTGCTCTGCGCCGCCCCGGCTCTCTCTGGAGCTCGCTGCCGGCCTTAGAGTCAACCTTGGCCTGCCCTCAGCCTTCAGAGCTTTCTCCAGGCGCTGCCTCGGTGCCACGGCCGGGCGGTGCGGAACCCCGGGCCGGTCTGTCTGGGGGTCCGTGTTCCCCCTGGGCCGGGCTGTCTGGGGGTCCGTGCTCCCCCGGGCCGGGCTGTCTGGCGGTCCGTGCTCCCTCCGGGCCGGGCTGTCTGGCGGTCCGTGTTCCCCCTGGGCCGGGCTGTCTGGGGGTCCGTGCTCCCCCGGGCCGGGCTGTCTGGGGGTCCGTGCTCCCACCGCCCGGGCTGTCTGGGGGTCCGTGCTCCCACCGCCCGGGCTGTCTGGGGGTCTGTGCTCCGCCCGGGCCCCTTCCAGTCTGCGGCGCTGCTGCGCCCCCTGGATTCCCTATGCCACTGCCGTTCTCACCCATTTTCCTGCTCTCCCTCCCGCAGTTCTTAGAGCCTCTCGGCATAAAAGTGCCTCCTGCCATCTCGCTCTGGGCTGCCCGCAGCCTCTCGCCCTCTCCGCGCCTCCAAGCTGGCCCACTTTGTCTTCCCTGGCTTCTGCCTCCTGGCAACCTCAGAAACATGTTGTCCTTCTAAGCTGCACCTGTTTCTTCTCTTCATCTTCCTTTAAGTTTCTGCTGGACCATCAGTCATAATTCAGCTGAAAGCCTGCCAGGAGAATGGCTTCAGCCTAGCCCTGTGGAAGGGGCCTCCTGTGCTCATCCGCTTGCTGAGGTGTTTGGTGTGGCCGGAGCCTGGCGCACCCTCCATTAGCCCTCACAAAAGCCTTGACGCTGGCCCAGCACCTCAAAGCAGCTGAGGGAGCAGCATCCCTGCAGCCTGGCCCTTGCTACTGGGCTGGCAACCAAAGCTTCTGATCCAACAGCCAGGGAGAAGCCCAGTCCTTTAGAGCTGCACAGCTAAAGGGGCCATACATCCGTATGGTGGGCAGCAGTGCCAGGATGAGGCATCAGGGGACGGGAAGGGAATAGTAACAGAAAATCAAAATCTAACACATTTTGGATTTATGTTTTTCTTATTAAAAATGTAATCATTAAACAACTCAGAGTACCATTTCCATTTTCATAAAATGGAAAGAGTTCAATATTAAAAGAATGTGAAAGAAAACTTCCAAACTTTAATTTTAATCTATACATGTTTGTACAGCATAAGAACTGAAAAACGTTGGGACAAAAATTTAACATTACTTCTTTTGGCATGGGAATTAGAAAGAATCTAAGGGTGATATTATTAATTCTTTTTATTTCTAAGGGGCCTAGAAAGCCTACTCAGGAACAAGGTTTCCTTTGTACCAAACAGTACAAGAACAGAACAGAAAAGACAGTTTTAGACCATACCTATGCAATCCAGTCATGCCTGTCACAGACAGCTATGAAGTAGTACTGACCCAGACTTGTACGTCTATAAAAGGCAATGAAGGTTTGTCTAGAAATACTTTCTGAAGTCCTGGAAGCATTAAATATTTCATTAACATAGTCCTGTGTTTGAACTAATAAACTCTGCCTCTCAGTATTTGGAAGCCAGATATCACCTTTAAATTAATTCTAATTCATACATATAATTTAAAATATGGCTGCATTAGAAGGCTTGCTGAAACCAAAAATAGTTTATTGCAAACTTTCACCTTTATCCTGTTGGCATCTCTGCCAGTGAAAAAGGCGCCCTCGCTGCCACCCGCAGATGAGCCTCCTGGTACTGCGGTTTGTCAGTGACCAAATATGTACATGAGTCTGATGAGGGAATGGTGGGATCAGCTGCAGATGACAAGTGGGGAATATTGGAGCAGAATACAGAAAGCAAATAATAGACAGCAAAACATTTAATCTTCCTCCTATGGAAGATTTTTAGCATGTGATCTGAGTAATGCAGACTCTGCATGCAGACTAGTCTGGGACTCTTTTCAGAGTATGTGGGAAGTTCATACCCACAGGAAGTCAGAAAATGAAATAGTTGTGGACAGATTTTAAAGGATCATAAAGTTTTATGAATTATAAAAGTTAAAACTAGGCCTTAATGATTTAGTTCTGCTCAAAAGTAAAATCAAAATAAGAATTTGGCTTGAGTTATATTACAAATTAGACTAGATGGTAGATTTTGGATCTGGTTATTCAGAGTTCAATGAACAGACTTGCATTAAACAACATGTTTGATGAAAATTTAAGCTATATGTGCCTCAAAATGAGTAAGCAAATAGTCATTCTACAAATCTTAAAGAATTCACACCACACAGAAAGGATTCTTACCTTCTAACACCATCTATAAAGAATTACCAAGGTGGCAGTAAATGTTATATGTCATATTGTATTCAGAAAATCCATACTGAATATTCATATGGAATTTCAAGAGAAATAGATCACCGAGCAGATCCAGTATGGAAAAATAGCTTTTTTCCACTGTCCTAGCATTTTAAGTTATGTGTGTTGGAAAAATTAATTTATTATACATTTTAATTGTGAAGCTGGTTTTGGTTTTATGTGATAGCAATAAAGTATATGAGAACAAATGTGCATAACTTGAGAAATAAATTGAGCTGTGAAGTGTTGCCTTATGTAATTGTAATCCAGTATATATTTCTTGATGTATTTGCTTCATAAGAACCTCAGTTACAGTTTCCAGCACTTCTGATAAGAAAATCTTTATAGACTGTGATAAAATGCAAAATAAATGTCAGGAAAATAGAGAAAAGTTTTTTCCTAATCTTATTACTATATAACAATTGCAGGCAGGAAAGTGCCATTTTGTGATTTTTAACCTCTAGATAAGGCTTTATGGGAGAAGAATATTGTTAATCTGTGGAAATACTTCCTTAAATGCTACAAAAAAATTGTCCTGTAAAGACTTTAGCAGTGATAGATAGCCCTCATTTAGGTATGGGAGGCACAGCTGATATCTGATACATATTCTGATTAAAAATACTCTATTGCTGTCTGTTCTTGTCTCCTTTTTGACTGTTATCTTCATGGAAATCCATCTATGCCTGTTACATTCTGAGTAAGATAAGGTGCACGTTAACACCTTGTATGTAATATCTCTAGCACCCTTTGCACAGTAAGTTTAAAGTCGTGAGTGTCAGGCTTCATTCAAGACACTCACACATGACACCAATAGAGTGCATCCAGACAGGTTGAGACCATTTTTAGACTCTTCCCTCCACATGTATTCATATGTAGCAACATTTTGACAGCAGTACAAAAACGTGCTCTTCCCAAGTTTCAGAGTCTATTCTTGTAGCTACCTCCGGCAAACAGAATGGCTGGGGTAGCAATTAATTTCAAACTGGAAGCCAAGAATCTGTTCTTGTATATCTTTGGCATGTCATACTGGAGCTCAGAGTGGGTACAGCGTGCATCCCACATATTCTGATCCTCTTTCAAACTCTTAATACAATAGGGTCTCAAATACATTATGAGCAGAAGAAAACAACCCCCCCACATTCTATTTTGGTATGTTGAGCCTGAAGTCTATTGGCTGGGAGCTGTCATCAGACATGACCATATGTTACCCAACGGTATTACAAGTAAATCCTAATTGAGTGCAAATTGTGAAGATTAAAGTCACCTCAGATTTAGCTGTATTATGTTGAGGCAAATGTGTTTCAAAGTCCTGTTTAAAATGCTGGCAATTCTCAGCACAGAAATTAACAGGCTGTCATTACCTTGGATTTTATGAGCTGTGCTGAATGTCTGGAGTTCCTTGTTTGGAGCTCTTAGTCATAGAATGTAAGAACAGTCCTTTGCAGCTCAGACTAAAAAACACCAAAGACAATGTATTGTCAACAACTTTTGAAAGAATATTAAATATTGATACAACTAAGTCACTGAAGAATCTCCTGGTATAAGCTCTTCATAAATAATGGTAGAAGGCAGGATGATTGCTGTTCTAACTGTGCTTAAAATAAGAATTGCATTTAAGCAATCTACTTTCAGGATAAGCCAGGACCAGTTTATAACAGGCAATGCATTACCTTTTGGAAACAATTAAGTGCTAGAAAGATCTTCCTTGGTGATTGAAGTTTATTACTGTTTCATAAGAGGCCTGTGAAGTAGTAAGAAGCTGAACTTCATCTATTGGTGCACTTTGAATGATGCACTCCATTTTAATGAGATTAAAGGTTTAATGCAGATAAAAGCTCTGTTCAGTGCACCTGGATTCAACACAGGGATTTCAGTGTGATTCAGAGTCATTGGAGAGCTATGTTCACCTTGTTTGATAAGAGCTTCTGATTTCTTTTCTATTCCATAAAAAGACAAAATGATCAGGACACATTTATTGCTGTTTTCAGCACTGATCATATGCAGCATACCCGCTGAGGAAATCTTTCAGCCAACTCTAGTGCTGGACATGGCTAAAGTCCTTCTGGACAATTACTGCTATCCTGAAAACCTAGTGGGAATGCAAGAAGCCATTGAACAAGCAATCAAGAGTGGGGAGATCCTGGACATCTCAGATCCAAAAGTACTGGCCAATGTCTTGACAGCTGGAGTGCAGGGTGCTCTGAATGACCCAAGACTGGTGATTTCCTATGAGCCATTACCACATGCATCTTCCAAACAAGAAGCTGAGGTTTCCCCTACCCGTGAGCAACTCCTGAATCTTATTGAGCATGTGGTCATGTATGGCAAGCTGGAGGGCAATGTTGGCTACCTGAGGATTGATTATATCATAGGAGAGGAAGTTGTGCAGAAAGTCGGAGCTTTTCTGGTGGACAAGGTCTGGAAGACACTGATAGAGACATCTGCCCTGGTGATAGATCTTCGTCACAGCACTGGGGGACAGATTTCTGGCCTCCCCTTCATCATCTCATATTTGCATGAAGAAGACAAGGTGCTGCATGTTGAGACTGTGTACAATCGTCCCTCCAACACAACCACAGAGATATGGACACTGCCAAAGGTGTTGGGAGAGAGGTACAGCAAAGACAAGGATGTCATTGTTCTGATCAGCCACCACACCACAGGAGTGGCTGAAGATGTGGCTTACATCCTCAAGCACATGAACAGAGCTATCACTGTTGGCGAGAAGACAGCCGGGGGCTCACTGGACATCCAGAAGCTGCGTATTGGTCCTTCCAATTTCTATATGATGGTTCCTGTGTCACGATCTGTGAGCCCCTTGAGTGGGGGTGGACAGAGCTGGGAAGTGAGTGGGGTGATGCCATGTGTGGCTACTGAGGCAGAGCAAGCCTTGCAGAAATCCTTGGACATCCTGGCAGTGCGCAGAGCAGTGCCTGGCACCATTAGCCGCCTCAAAAACATATTAAAGGACTATTACAGCTTAGTGGACAGAGTGCCTGCGCTACTGCGGCACCTCACCACCTCTGACTTCTCTTCTGTGCAGTCTTCCGAGGACTTGGCCACCAAACTCAACACTGAGTTGCAGACCTTATCTGAAGACCCACGCCTGATGGTCCGAGTCATGATGCCAGGTGAAACTGCTGATCCCCCAGCCGAGAAGCCAGTTGGAATGGCAGCTGACCTACCTGACAATGAGCAGCTGCTTCATGCGCTGGTGGATACTGTCTTCAAGGTGTCAATGTTGCCAGGCAATGTTGGCTACATGCGCTTTGATGAGTTTGCAGATGCCTCCGTGCTTACTAAGCTGGGGCCTTACATTGTACACAAAGTGTGGGAGCCCCTTCAAAATACGGAGAACTTGATCATGGACCTACGTTACAACCCTGGAGGCCCTTCCTCCTCTGCTGTGCCTATGCTGCTCTCCTATTTCCAAGACCCTGCTGCTGATCCTGTCCACCTCTTCACAACTTATGACAGATGCACCAACCATACACAAGAGCACAACAGCCAGGCAGAATTGCTGGGCCAGTCCTATGGGGCTAAGCGTGGCATCTACCTGCTCACCAGCCACCACACTGCTACAGCTGCTGAGGAGTTTGCTTACCTCATGCAGTCCCTGGGCCGTGCCACGCTGATTGGTGAGATCACAGCAGGAAGCCTCTCACACACCCGTACGTTCCCTCTGCTGCAGCCTGGGCCAGGAATAACCCGTGGCCTGACTATCACAGTTCCTGTTATCACCTTCATTGACAACCATGGGGAGAGCTGGATGGGTGGAGGAGTTGTTCCTGATGCCATAGTGTTGGCTGAGGATGCACTGGAGAAGGCTGAAGAAGTGCTAGCCTTCCACAAGAACATGGGAGTACTCCTGGAGGGTACGGGGCAACTCCTTGAGGCTCACTATGCCATCCCAGAAGTGGCTGGTAAGGCCAGCGCTATGCTCAGCACCAAACGGGCCCAAGGAGGTTATCGATCAGCTATAGACTCTGAGACTTTGGCTTCCCAGCTTACCAGTGACTTGCAGGAGGCCTCTGGAGACCATCGGCTTCACGTCTTCCACAGCCATGTAGAACCAACACCAGAAGAGCAGTTTCCCAATGTGATTCCCAGCCCTGAAGAGCTGAGCTACATCATTGAGGCACTCTTCAAAATTGAGGTATTGCCGGGGAACCTGGGTTACCTTCGCTTTGATATGATGGCTGAGGCAGAAACCGTGAAGGCCATCGGGCCACAGCTGTTGCAGATGGTATGGAACAAGCTGGTGGACACAGATGCCATGATTATTGACATGAGGTACAACACAGGTGGCTACTCCACTGCCATCCCAATACTTTGTTCCTACTTCTTTGAGCCTGAGCCTCGAAAACACCTCTACACTGTCTTCGATCGTAGTACCTCCCGCAGCACAGAGGTCTGGACTCTCCCCCAGGTCGCTGGCAAGAGATATGGTTCCCTCAAGGACATCTACATCCTAACAAGCCATATGAGTGGCTCAGCAGCTGAAGCTTTCACTCGCTCTATGAAGGATCTACACCGGGCCACAGTGATTGGTGAGCCCACAGTCGGTGGATCCCTCTCGGTAGGCATTTATCGTGTTGGTAACAGTTCCCTATATGCCTCCATCCCCAGCCAAGTGGTGCTCAGCCCAGTCACTGGAAAAGTATGGAGTGTGTCTGGGGTGGAGCCACACATCACCATCCAGGCCAATGAAGCCATGGCTGTAGCTCAACACATTGCCAACCTGCGTGCCCAGGTGCCACAGATACTGCAAACTGTAGGCAAGCTTGTGGCAGATAATTATGCCTTTGTGGACACTGGGACTGTTATAGCATCCAACCTCACCAAGAACATCAACAAAGACAATTATAAAAGGATCCATACAGAGGAACAACTCGCCCGGAAAGTGACTGCCATCTTACAAGCTCTTTCTCATGATGAACACCTGAAATTACTCTACATCCCTGAACACACCAAGGACAGCATCCCAGGGATCATGGCAAAACAGGTACAGTTCTCTCGTACTCAGCTATAGAGATGCCAGCTGGCATGGGGACATTGGGTCAGATACCTTATCTTTTTTCTAGCCCATACCATAAACCCACCCAGATTTACCTATACCCAGAGGAGAAGCCAATGCCTGAGTAGGTTTTGTAGGCTGAACTGTCTCTGACACTTAGCTGGTAGCTTGTAGAATTAGATGGTAGTTCTGGATGCATGCATTTGGAAATGACCTTCAGGCTGTGAATCTCAGTTGCCATAATGCCATAAGCAAAAATGCAGATCTTCAGGGTTAGAGGAAAGATACCTCATTGTCTCTGTGATCCCTCCTGTTTCAGTGCTGCAGCTTTTCCAGTTGTAAGTAATGCAGAAACCCTCTGGTTGCAAACCCAGGTTGTAATTTGAGGGAAGTTTAGTCGGACTAGAGTAAATGCATACAACTCACTAAACATGCAGCCATGTACTCTTTGATGGACTTTTCTTTATAAAATTGTAGTAGCTGACATCTATTACATGAGAATAATAAGCAATTCCTTTGGTAGTGGCAGTGGAAAGTTGTTCTAATTGTGTCTCATACTCAGCATCACACAGTTTCCCAGTGACCTAGAAATACTTTGGAAGAAGTATCTGGGTAGAAGTTAGGTGACCCCAGGGAGAAATTGATTTTTAATAATCTACTTTTGCCCTTTCTGTGTGGTTTGCATAACAGTCTGTGCTTTGTTCTGAGCCTGAGTGTTTATACACTGGTCTGCCTTGGCAATCTTTCTTGCTCATTGTTGTGCTGGAGGGAGCTCCCAGGAGCACTTGTTAAAATTCCATCTTCAAATTAAATAGAGGGCTAGGATAACCTGATCCCTTTCTTGGATGGAGTTAGCTGCTTTCTGGCTACTGCACTAGCATGGCTATCAGAGACGTATTTTCTCCAGGGACTCATAAAATTACTTTTTGAAGAGAATGCATTTGCCTTTGCAATGAACCAGAGTAGACCAAGTGTCAGGTAACTATTAAATGTTTCCTGGGGGAGGAAACCCTGGATTTCCACACTCTGAAATTTTTGGCATGCATGATTTAAAGTGGCCATGACCTTTGTGGTATTATCACAAATATTAAGGTCAAGGACAAAGCCTAAGCATTGCTGGGGCGAATAATTATTTTTTTTTCAATTTTGTTAACCAAGAGATGTTGGCCCCATTTTTGCCTCTAAGATTAAATGGAAATAATTAATTAAAGAAGTTTTGTGTTCCAGCTCTCTCCCTCCTTACTTGGTTGAGTGTAGAAAACTCTAAAGATACTTCACTGTAAAGATATTTCAATGCTTTTGACAGATTTCCCTGCTCAATTATTATCAACATATCAGTAGTGACATGATAATTTCTCCCCATTCTACAGAATGGAAAAATCTTACAAATTAGTTACTGTGTCCACTGAAGTCTGCTAGTGAATATTGTTGGTGATTTTTTCTTGTTCAGATCTTACTTACTTCATGCAGACCTTGAATGTTGAGAACAGGATATAGAGGACAAGTATCTTATTTGTCACATGACATAAAATTCTGATCCTGATACAGCTAGTGAAGAAATGCCATTATACTATTCAATGCCTCTATTTTACCATCGTTTTTTGTCAAGCAAAATTGTTGGAAGAGGTCAGGGATACATCCATAAGAAGGAAATCACTTCAGTCTGGATGACAATCAGGACAAACACGAGATTTCTCTAAGGTGAAATAATGTGTAAAGAGCAGAGAATCACGTCTCTTATGAGACTAAAATGGTTTCCAGAGACATAGGCATTCCCTCATATCGCTGGAGGAAATTGGAAGTCAAACAGACAGGAGTGCATTAAGATGTTAACAAAGACACTGAAGTCATTAAAGTAAAGGATTTCCCTTGAAACGGGGGTAAAAGAAAATTTGCCCATTCCACAGAGCCCTGGGCAACAAGAGTCTCCTTTGTCTCCTGTTTTGCTTTTGCAGCCATAAGAGGGATGATTTCTGTGGAACATTTCAGGTGTACACCCGAGAGCAAATAACTTTAGATTACAGTGAAGCATATATGATGGCACTAGCTCCACTTGTAAATTAAAAAAAAAATTTAAATTTTGGCAGCCCAATCCATGGACATAGTGGCTGTCTTGATCTATATCACATTTATTCCTTAAAAACTTAAGAGCTAGTTTTTCCCTTGTTCTACCTACATTACAAGCCACCTCTCCCTTGACAGCTGGATTTTACTGTTAATGGCCTTGACAATGAAGCAAATCCAACACAATTAACTGAAAGTGATGATGAATAACTACAGGAAGGATGGGATGGGACATAGGAGACAGACAAGTGAAATGCATGCAGACCTTGGCATCTGCTGCACTAGAATAGCTGCTGAAGCATAATACAGGATAGTGAATATGTCTCCTCTAAGCAGCAGCAAGGTCACTGCTAGTCAGAGTTGTCAGCTGCATAAATGCCGCTTTCCAAAGTCAGACTTTCCAGAGGCAAATTTTATATATATTTTTTCTGATCCATAAAATAACATTTTGCTTATAAGGCAGAGCTCTGTAAACTTGCTGACCTGCAGTTCAATAATCCCTGCTTCTTATTCTTCTGTCTCTCTCTCCCACTCTAGTCACACCTTCCTTTGCATACTGAAACATTTGTGTTTGTGACTGAGTTTCTACCTGTGGAAGAACAGCTTCCTGATTTTGGCATAAGCGTTAAGCCCATTTTAAGTGATGAGGGGTCTCCTTGAGTGATTCTTTTGGCCCCTTCTTAATGACCAGCTACTTTTAATGCAGTCTTTACACCTAAGAGATTTTTTGTCACAATGGTTTACATAAGCAGCTGAAAATGATAATCAGAATAAAAGGCAAAAATGAATCCTTTTTAAAGAGAGATTGTTCCTGCATTTTAAGTCCTCCTGTTTCCAGATGAATAATGTGTATCTATAAAATTGTTGTACTTGCTGAAAGAGGCAATAGTTAGAGATGTTTCACCAGAGAGAAGTACAGTTTGCTTATATCCCTTCATTAATGAGTGAAATCAAAATGCTCAGCCTCCAAGTGAAAAGATAAATAATCAAATTGCTACATCTATTGATAAAAGATGGAAAAACTATTGTTGTAGGCCCATATGATGTTGATTTATATTGACATAACCACAGTAAAATCAGTGGAACTATGCAAGTTTATGCAAGAGAAAAGTGTCTCGTGTTTAACTCTCATTGGCTCTTCACCTTTTGCAATCTTTGCTTGCTTGTTTCTAGGGTGATAGTAATTCACTGCACAACTCTGGAAGGAAAGTAGCTTGTTAAGGGGAAGTCCTGTAAAATTATAAATGGGTTCTTCAGAGTTCATAACCTGAGCACAAATTAATAGGGTCAAGCTGTTGCAGTAAATACTCATCACCATCAAACTGGAATGGATATGGACGAATATAATCAGTAAGACATGAAATCTTCTGCTACATTATGCTCTGAAGAGAATTCATATGGAGTATAATATGGACAGACTTGGGCAATGGTTTTCTGGAAAGATGTGGCTCAGGTATGGAGGCAGCAGAAAAGAGGAACAGGAGTAAAGAGAAGACTGAATAATAGTAAACTTGAAAAAGTTTAAAATATTTGAGTGGTTTATTCCAGAGAGAAGAAAACTGAGAGGACACATGAAAACACAGATATGTAAGAGACTGTTTCAGATATGAAATGAATAATCTGTTCCCTTGTCCATAGTAAATAGGTCAAGAAGTAATGCGCTTAAACAGTACAAAGTAGTGAACTTGAACTGTTTACACTAGATTTTAAAAACAACTTTCTGATAGTAAGGCTGGTGACGTACTAGGGTGGATTGCTTGGAAATCACACAGTAAAATGTGTGATGTTAGGAGCAAGTGAGAATGAGCTGTCAGGGCTGTAGTTGATCCTGCTCAGCCCTTGAGCTGGGGGCCCTACTAGGATGGACAATTACTTTCCAGCCTGTGAGGGTACACAAGGAATCCAAATGTTCTAAGAAAAGTGCAACCCTGCCATTCAGCCCTCAAGATCTCATGGTTCTTAAACTCATCTCAGGGTTTGCAGTAGCACAAGGGTACTGGCTGATAATATTTTCACAGCCAGCAGTTGGCAGCACTAGCAACCTTAATGGAAATCAGAGTTACCTTACGACAGTCAGCACGAAAATAGCTATGAAAAAAGAGCTTCTATCTAAATAGACACAACAACTTAAGGGAGAGATGGAAGGAGTGAAAAGAGGGAAGAGAGGCACATTTGCAAAAGCGGTTTACCAGTGGTTGGGGCTTGTGTCAGTAACAGAATCAGATCAAACTCCATGCAAAAGTCCCAGGGCAGCATTATATGGTCCTATTTTGTGTCATATCATGTGTTCTTCTTAGGCCACTCACCTGTGGAAAGAGTCTGCAGAATAAGACTGTAGACATTATACAGTTAAGGAAAAAACATTTTTCCTTGGCTTAAAGCAGAACCAGCTTGGAGGTCCTTTAGTCTACCCTCATTGCTTATAGTGTGCACCTGAGGGTTTATATTTAACAAGTCATTTCTATGTAAACATTGTCTAACTGAGCAGCAGGATCTTACTTTCAGCTGCATCCTGTCCCAGCCTGTCCTTGGCCAGCAGAGCCCTCCCTTCCAAAGGAGAGCACCTGGTTGCTCCCTGAAGCTTAGCTTGCCTCCTTAGGTACCCTCCTTACGTGGCCCATGTGCCAGTGTCATGAACCTGCAGTTTTGCAGGGCAGTAACTCTCTCATGTCAGTTACAGGCTCCTCACCTCTTTTGCTGAAAAATTCAGATGCTTTCCCTGGCACCCCAAAATTACATACTGAATGTTTTTCATCTGATTTCCAGTCTTAGAGCTTTTAGAATAGATACATTTTCATAACTTGTCCTGCGGCCAAGAAGAACTTTCATTTAGATCCTTGCACATTTATTTCACCCCTTGAGACCTGAGACTTTAAGAGAACCTGCCCACCTTGAAATTTGTAATGAATTTTCAAGAGTTAGCAACACTGAAGTCCTCAGGGAACAAAAATGTGATGTATTACAGTAAAAGAACAAGTAGAGAAAAAATTCATCAGACAGATACTATTCTTAATCAGCATGTTTATAGGTGTGCATTTAGCAATTATTGCTGGAGACAGAGATAAGACATTTGTGTGTTCAGTTAAAATATCATTAGTAAGTGGCTGAGAGTAACACATCAGTTTTATTTGTAGATATTACTAATGAGTGATGTTTTTTATTTTCCTCCTGGGGGGACCCGTATCTCTGAACTAGATATAAGTTCTGTCAGAACAATCAGTGCATGCTGGATATATTTTTCAAAACTGTGATTTGTTAATCAAAGTACAGTGGACAGATCAAGTAGCATTGCTGTCATGGGGAAGTGGACTGGAAATGACAAACTCAGTACTGCTGGACTGATGTGTTTACAGTCCATATACAATGGTTATTTTCACAAGGTAAAGTAGAAGGGTACAGCAAATAATTTGCTCCTATCACCAGGTCAACAACAGGGCTCTTAAATTAATGATTGAAATTCTGGTAATTTTGGCATACATTAGGGGCTGAATGATGAAATGTCATATGGTGGGTAATTTTCCCCTAGGTAACATCGAGTTCTGTCAAACGCAGCTGCATTCACACACAGCTGCATTCACCCACCTTGGAAAAAAACTGCTGTGGCAGACCTGCTTTTGGCAGGAGCACAAGTCCAGGCCAGAGCCCTCTATATAAGTCAGGAGATTACTCAACTTCTCTGTAGCTGCAGAAAGCCCAAGTGCCTCCCCAGTTCCATGGCACGTTGTAGACTGGAAGAGCACGTGCTAGCACATGGCTCAATGCTGACTCCTTGTTCTTTAGAGTGTAAAATCATGGATTGTCTGGGGATGAGTTATGGCAGAGGGCAATTGATTAAAAGGAAGGTATAACACCATTTTCACAGCAACCCTGAGGAGAAAAGACAAAATGGCTGAAGGTCATATAAATTGTATGTATCCTAAATTCTTATCTCAGGCTGAAGAAGACTGTTCCATTTTCAGATGCTGCATGCAAACCAGAAGTTTCTCAATAGGAACTTGCTATGCCTCAATGCATACAGGAGTTACTAGGATAACTTTATTATATGGCTACACATTGCTACTAAAAAAAGTCTGCTGTTTAATAACATAAGCTAAGCAAAATCAAATAAATCACAACCTAACACGTGAGACTCCAGGCACATGGCCACCACAGAAGAGATTTAGCATGTCCACTTCATGAGTATCCTAGCACATGCCCAACACATCAGGTTCCTCACTGTCACAGGGACTGGGTCATGAAGAGGGGCTGGGGCCACTCACACCTGCAGCCAGCAGCTGTTTGTCAGATGAGGTCAGTAAAGAGATTATCAAAGTCCCAGACACCTTGTTTAGAAAGAGCTCATAAAGGCAACGTGTGGGCCTGGATGGCAGGCCTGGGACATGGATCTATGCTGCAGGCTGGGATTGTTCTTGTAGCCTCTTTGCTCCAAGGAAATTCTTGTATTTTTGAAAAATAAAGTGAGCATTGGCTCAGTAGGTGCCTGATCCAGATTCTGGGCATGTTACTGATGCACCTTATACTGTGCAAAAATGCATCAGGCAATGCTAACCTCTGTTTAACACACAAAATATTGTAACCTCTGTTTAACATGGAAAAATATTGTAAAATTTATTACGTTTTTCAAACTTGGTCACATTCCTCAACGTGTCCCACCTGGATTAAACATGACCCACATAATTTTGTGTCAAGCTACCAGTGCCAGCAAATGATTTGTTTTGTTTTTCCAAACTCTTTCAGATCCCTCCGCCAGAAGTATTTGAAGATTTGATTAAGTTTTCATTCCACACAGATGTATTTGAAAACAACATCGGGTATCTGAGATTTGATATGTTTGGAGACAGTGAACTTCTAACCCAGGTGTCCGACCTAATCATAGAGCATGTTTGGAAGAAAATTGTTCACACAGATGCATTAATCATAGACATGAGGTAAACTTTTGAATGGCAAATAACCAAAGCTCTTTCAAAACAGCATTTTATTTGTAACAGTGAATTAGCTTTACATGGCTTACTGTCCTGTTTACAGGCTAACACTGCTGGGATTTAATGAGAAAAGAAAAACAGCCAAGGAAAATAATAACAGTCTGGAAGTATATCTCAAAATAAATTGTATCATCACTTGAGATGTTTAGAACCAAACAGGAAAATTTAGGGAATAGTTTGCAGAATGCAGTTCTGGATGTTACATTTGTTTTATTTCCCTAACTTCTTTCCAATCTAACTCTCCATGTGCCATATATATATATACTTATAAAAAAAATTTCTACTTCATGTAATGGCCAAGTGATTCAACAGTCAAAAAGACAGACTATGTGTAAGGCTGTGTTACAACATTTAATTTGCCATATCTGCAGTGCTAAATAGTTCTGGGCAATCAGATCTGTACGGAATGGGCCTTGTGCACAGAGCACAGAGGTGCTTGGGGGTACTGTAGCACTCCTGGGCCCTGCTGCACCAAGCTCCAGCATTGTACACCTGCTCTCTGCTTACAGTTCTGTTGGACACTCCAGTGTGCCAACAGTGCTCCAAATCTTGTGAGCCATAAGATGTCATCCATTTGTCACCAGCAATCAAAGCAGATTAATATAAAAATTGCATGTTTCCTACACAGTATTTAGGGAAGTAATGCCCTTGTTGTGGTCCAGAGTTAATGTGTGTGAGCCCAGACCATTACAAATATAAACCAAAGAAAAGAAGGACTTTTTAAGGACTTGGTTTTAATGCTAGAACCACTTTGTCTATTGTTATCACAGGGCTCTTAATATTTGGTAATCTTCTTAATATTCTTGTGGGATTTGCAGCATAGGGAGGAAAAAATTACTGCAGTGATGAGAGCAGAGACAGAGATCTTACTATGTGAGCACAGATGAGGCAACATAGTGACCAACATAACAGCCATGACTGAATTTAATTTCAGCAAAAGCACCTCGATCTTCCAATAGACTTGAGAAAAGACTGGGACTTTCCTCTTTCTTGCCCCACTTTTCTCCCAGGCTAAAAATTTCAGGGCTGGAGGCAATGAAACAGCAAAGACGAAATCATGTCTCAAGTACCAAATGGTCTCTTTATAGCTCCTTTCTTGTATTGTTTTGGTTTGGTTTATTTTTTTATATTTGAGGCATTTTCAGTCCTTTGAGTGCACATAAAAGACCCAGTCTCTGAAGGCATATAAAAGATAACCCCAAACAAGCCTTTTGAAATTCTCTGTAAACCAATCTTATAATTTTAAGGCTAATGATTTAAATTTTACATGGGATTAACTGTAATGAATAATGTTTCTCATTTTACAAGTTTTCCTCCCTGAAACAGCTGGGCCACTCAGGAACTTCGGATTTGGATAATTTCAATTTTGCATGGGATTAACAATAATGCATAATGTCTCTCATCTTAATAGTTCCCCTTCATGGAACAGCTGTGCCACTCATGAACTTCATATTTTTAACTCTCACAGCATTGACAAGAGACACTGATAAACTAAAAGGCCTCTCTAAGGTCACACAGGACATCTGTAAGAAGGAGTACTAGCATCCAAAAATTAAAACTCTGGCAACTGCTCAGTTATTATTAATGACTGCAGTTTCACTGTCTGTAAGAGAGTCCCAGGAAGAGCATTCCAGCTTTGCCCTGCCTGCCACCAACTTTGCTGTGATGGCACCTGTGGGAAACTGGGCTCTGCTGGGCTGAGCCATCTCATGGGCTGTGCAACAGCAGCAGCAGCACCTCTGGACAGCACAGCACTATCAGGGACACACCAAAGATGGTTATTTAACTTCCAGCCAGTCACAGTGTCAATCATACAGCTCCCAAATGCTGAAGAATAAAGATGTAGCTTCACTCTTTAGAACAGAGGCCTCCAGGATTGTCAGATCCTTTTCTGGAGGTGAAAAATCTTAGCTATAGATTGAACTGAATAAACTCATTTTCTAGCAGGTTTTTGCTAGAAAATGAGTTTTTGTGCTAGGTACTCCTAACATCACCTACAGGAAAGTACTTATCCATACTCTTATCAGTAAGCAAAGTACAAACATTTCTAGAGCTGTGTGTGCTCTAGTATTAGTGAAAAGTGACAGGCAAAAATATTTTGGTAGTTAATTGTGTGTATTCATAGCAGGGGTTCTCCAATGACAGGCTCTTCAGTAAAATCAATCTTCAGAGACTGCTATGGAATTAAACCACAACCAAAGTTCTCAATTATGACTGTGCTAAATGAAGCAACTAACACAATCTTTAGGCCCAAAATAAATGGACTCATCTAAACTACTAAGTTTTCTTGTTTTGTGTAGCAAAAAATAAGAACACAACAGTTGTACAAACATATGTTGCTTTCATTGGAATCTACTTCATGTATTAGGATTTAGATATTCACTCCTTCCTGCCTACATCAGGAACAAAATGGGTTACTCAGAGTAGAATAACAAGAATCTGATGTTTCTCTGCAGATTTAGAGTCTTTGCTTACTTTCAGATTTTTTCTAGGTAACATCAAGAAAAAAAGTAAGACTTTTAAGTTTTGTGTTTGCTTTTGAAGTCAGTTGTGGGCAATAAAACACCAACACTTTTAGACAGGATTTTGTTTATCTGATAGAAGTGCAAATGCTGATAGGAGAGAATGAATGTAAATGTATCAAAATGTAGCCATAAGCCTTTTCGGGACTGATGTTAAGGAACAATACTTGGGAAGGGAGATTTACTGCCTGACACAAGTTTTCACTTGTTTCCTTAATATTTTTAATTTTTGAAAAGGTACAATATTGGAGGCTCCACTACACCCATAGCAATCGTATGCTCTTATTTCTTTGATGAAGGACACCCAGTTCTCTTGGACAAAGTTTATGACAGACCCAGTGACTCAGTAAAGGAGATATGGACCCTGCCACAGGTCAAAGGTAAAGGACAATTTCTTTTCAGAGTAGCTTTTTATTTCAGATGTCTCTCCTTGTGCATTTTAAAGCAAGCCATTAAATACTGTAACTCATTTGGTGAAAGCACCTGCCATGATCAACTCAAGCTGTGTAAAGAATGTAGAAACAAAAAATGTGCATTTCAGCCACGTCCCTCAATGCCATCTACAAATAACAGCTTATCACTCCTAGGAATGGGGTAGGTTAGGCACAGAGGTTTGTAAATTGGTCCCCAGAAATTTAGCCAAATACTGTGTACAGCAGCTTTAACTTGTTGCTTTTAAAAGTTGCCAAAATTAAAAATGAATCCAGTGTTACATAGACTTCTAGTGATGTCTCTTCCAATACTCCCATACAATTCTATATGTCATTCCCTACTACCTGTGTAATCCTCTACATCAGTAGATGAAAACGCCTTAACACCCCAGTTTGTCCAGAGAAGAGAAAGAAAAACACTAAATTTTGCATATCTGGGTGAGTTTAAAGCATTTGGCGATGTGTTAGACACCCCACCCATAACCTGCCCCACTGTTTCTGGAAGCTGAAAGAGTGCTGCAACATGCAGAAAATAAGCTCTTCAGTGCTCACAAACTGCACTTAGAGTGCTAAGAACCCTTAAACATGGGGTTTAATTATTCTCCCATCTTAAGCTAAGATAGTAGCAAAAAAGTTAATAGTGTCTGCAATTGTTGGCCTGGATCGTGCTGAAATGGTTAAACTTTGTCACAGTCTGCAGGGTCCATCTATTTTCCCAGGCAGTCAGAGGTGGGCTGTGCTAAGGGATATGATTTCTATGGACACATTCCAGTCCCCATCAAAGAGAAGAGGCAGACTCATATTGACTTCAAAGGAGCTGGATCTGGTCCTGTATTATATATATCTACTGTGAAAAGAGTCTTCTAATAGCTATTATGTTTATAGTGAAATGAGAAGACCAAAGATGGTGTGAAAATTAATTACCATGCTATTGGCCCCTCTCTTAGAATTTAGCATGAGAATTTCAAGTCATACTATTACTTACTTATACAATGACATTTTCAGAGCAGTTTAGTTTTCAAGGTATCACTAACTTGATTATCCTATTATGGTCCTAATTATCACCCACTGGTCACTTTTTCAAAGAAACTAAACTCTCAAGAAGTATCTAGCATGTTCATATATATTGAAAATAAGGGTCGAAATCTTTCCTATTCCTGTCAGCTGCTTTATGTAAGAAAATAATTTGGCTCAGATCCTAATAAGAAAGGGGTATTTGTTGAAGGGTTTGGGACAAAGGCCATGAAAAACTGTGGAAAACCACTATAATTGTAATTTCATAAAACGATGCCTGCATAGTTGAAGACCAATCTCTGTGACAGCCATGTTCCTAGAGCAGAGATGAGGGTGAAACTGAGAATGCTTCTGGATGACCTTTGACTACTCCTGATGCAACAGTGGAAAATGTCATTTTTCTCCCCTGTCTATTCCACTGTTCTGATGAGATCTGGAACTCCTGTAAAAGTCAAAGCCACAAAAGAGCTAACAATAGTAATCATGAGCTGGCTTGTCTCCTGATGGAGCTCATAACCAGAAACTGATGGCACAAAAGCACCCCATAGGGAGACAGCTTTTTTTTACAGCATAGAGTCTGGGCTTGTGTTAAAAGTATTTTAATACTATCATAGGTACAAAGTAGATTTCCAAACTTCTTGGGTTGTTCATAGCAGGTATGGAGCAGTCTCTATCTTGGCTTCTCTTTGCTCTGTTATACAAATAAATGTCTGAAAATGGATTCATTTCTGATGGTTTTTTTCCCACCTTACAGGGGAGAGGTATGGCTCTCAGAAGGGGCTGGTAATCCTTACCAGTGCTGTGACAGCTGGGGCTGCTGAAGAGTTTGTGTCCATAATGAAAAGACTGGGCAGAGCTCTCATCATTGGGGAGCAGACCAGTGGTGGCTGCCATTCCCCACAGACATATCAGGTAGATGAAACCAACTTCTACACCTTCATCCCCACCTCCAGATCAGTGATCTCTGCAGACAGCACTTCTTGGGAAGGAAAAGGAGTGCCTCCTCACATAGAAACACCAGCTGGAACAGCCCTCGTCAAAGCAAAGGAGATGCTCAATGCTCATCTGCGCAGCTCTAGATAGTCCAGTAGAGGAACATGCCCCAGGTCTTATGAACAGAAAGCTAGCTACCCAAATGTAAGCCCTAGAAACAAGTGGGAGGTTCATTTTCATCTCTGTGGTCAGTGATTGGCTCCCTGTACATAGCTCGGTCACTCATTTTCAACATGCTGATATTTTTCCCCATTCTGTGTAACCCAGCTCTTTCTGTGCATGGTTGAAATACTTCAGTAATTCACTGGAGCTTCTGGATTCCTCTCTTGTAATCAAACATAAATGTTCAATGTGTCAGTTTTTTAAGGTTTAGTGACCAATCACAGATTTTCTTTGGTCCCATAGAAAATCTCAGTTGTCAGTTACCAAAAGTGTGTGAACAACCTCCAAGACAGAAAAGGCACATCTTCCCCTTTGGGAATTGTGTACATTCCTATTTATACAGCTCTAAAAACTAACAGTAGTTGGACATGTCTGATTTCCAAACTGCAAGAGCTTAATTAAGTCACTTCTCCATTTCATCATTTAGATGTACCAAAAATAACCATTCCCAGTCTGTCAGGGTTGCCCAGACTCCTGGTATTTCAAGGGAACATGCCTGCTTCTCTCAGAGTCTGTCAGAGGGGAGGATGAGCAAGACAAAGGCAGTACATTGACTCTTTTACCCAGTGCCCCAATCAACTGACTCAAGGAAAAGAATCATATGTTTTTACTTAAGGCTAACATTAGATTGCTGTGTCCTTCCCCAAAGACAGAAGGAAAAAAAAAAACAAACCTCAAAAATATCCTTTGCACCCTGCTATCAAGCTACATATGAACTAATAGTGTATTCCAGGACAACTAACAGAGATATTGACATGAGCTTAATGAACAACACTCCTTGTCTTTTCTACAATTCTTAGTTAAACATCTATCTTCCAAATTATTTAAAAATATGTGTAACTCTAATCTAGATCTCAGTTTTTCTCATCTCTACAGCATGCCAGCTGTAAGGTAATTAAATTAGGGAAATGGTCCCCCAAAATTCAGCTAGAGTCAATAGTAGTTACACATTGGTGTTCATTTGCTCATTTGTAAGTTCCTGCCATATTTTTAATAAATTGTGTTAAACCACTTGAAGTCAAGTTTTTACAGGAAGAAAATTATAAGAACTAAATAGATTTTCCATCTTTTTTATTACTTATTTGTCTTACCAACTACACTCAGCATGATCACTAACCTGGACTTTTTTGAGTCATTTCATGTTCTAATTTTTATGCAGTAGCTTGTTGTTAAACTTCTTAGTGTTGTGGAAAATATTTTAGTGAATTAAAACCCATACAGAATTTTGTGCAAAGTGATATATGTATGAAGAATATTAAATATTCTTAATATGGAAAAAAATGGAGTAGTCAATGAATGAGTAAACAACACTAATGTATTTCTTCTAATGTCTTTTAAGCCTCTTTAGTATCTCTATCCAGATAAACTGCTTTGTTTTCCTAAAAACAGTCAGTTGTGCTGTCATGTACAAACCATGTTAAGGCCAATATTTAGAAAATTCAGCCATCCATTCAAGGACAAAAACTGCCATACACCATATGGGCACAAATAGCAAATAAATTCTTCCCAGAGTAATATGGGAAATACATATGTATAATAAAGATGTCTAGAAAGTGGAATCCAGTAGGAAAAACAAACAATGAAGATGCAATTGACGGTGAGTCAACTTTAAATCAATAATGCTGTTAATTTAGTACAGTGATTGATTTCAGTGGAAAACTATTGTGGAACCTTGAGAAATTTTATTTCTTGGCAAAATATTATTTACTATTTCATAGTACTAGCTAATTAATATTGAAACTTCAAGGCTTAACAAAGGCCAGTGTGTTAAATGAAATTTTTCCTGTCTTCACAAACTGCTGTATCATAGTTATGCCCATCTCAATGAGCTTAGACCTCACAAAACTACAGACAGTAATTGTGTAGAAAATTACACTGCATTGAAAGGTCTGAATATCACAAAAGCACAAACGAAAATTAGTTATGGAAAATCCATGGTTTGTGGTTTAAATGAGAAAGTTAAACAGAAGGTTTTTAGGGAAGGACAAGCAATTTGAGAAGTGCCCTTCCACAACACAACAGGAAACATGATGAAACCACCCTTTCTCATCTGGTTCCAGAGCTGAAATGGACATTCTACAGTTTATAGCACCCTTTCCTTATCATCCCACCTAGAATGGCTTCTTGAATTTTAACCCTAATTATGCTCATTTTAAAGGCAGGAAGAAAGGAGTTGTATCAGACTACCTGGCAGTATCATATTTCTCCTTCTAGCATTCATACAACTTTAACCAAGAAATGACAGCCAGCTTTTTTTTTTTCTGTGCTGCCTTAGGCCAGTGATTTCCAAACTGCTCTATAGATCCAAGGAAGTGTACAGACTGCCTTGATTAGTGAAAAATTACATCATAAAAAGAAAGTAAATATATGTTTCTCAAAAGCACATCTGAGTGTCAATTCAATGCAGAAACACATCTTCATCAAAAAGAAGTTCAGGGATCAATGATCAGTGAGTCTACAAATATCCCAATCTGGCATTTCCTATTGATAAACTCATTATCCATTACATAAACGCAGCCTGCACAGCTAAGCTTGACAGCATTGTGTTGTGTCCTTTTTCACTGATCCAGAAACACATCATGAGAAACTGTTGTTTGATCAAAATGAACAGTTAGTTGCTAGCAAAGACAGGAAAAGGACCAGTCATCTCACTACAAATTTTCTCCTCCTCTTTTAAAAACAAAATTATTTCCCTCCCCCAGCAGCATTTCTACTTGTAGAAAAGACAGAGATCCCTGCTGTAAAATCACAATATTTCACAGGGACAGAATGCAGTCCTTGGTTTTTTCACAAACCCCCTGCCTTAGTGAGCGCTTTTTTTCCAGCAGGATTTCATCTGCACCAATTTAAATTTTCAGACTTCTAGACATAAGGGGAAATAAGCTCCCAGCATGACTCAATTATAGAAAGTTTGTTTTTCTTTGTCTCGTTATGCTTTTTTCTGCCTGTTCAATATTTGGTTCACTCAGCTTTAATATGACTATTTTGATTTAAAGAAATAAAATCTGCAAAAATTTTGGATAAGCCCCCTGGTTTATGGAACCCAGTTGAGATGAGACACTCAGTTAAACCTGAGACACATAAAAGACTTCCACTGTGCCTGCACAAGGAGCTTTACACAAGAGCTGGTTTTACACATAGGAACCAAGTTCTGGTTCGGTTGCCATCTGGGTGGTTCTGCACTGATCCCAGCACAGATGCAGCCAGCAACAAGATGTTACAGGGTTTGGCTGTGTGTGTAAATGGTTTGCTGTGTGTCTAAGTAAGTCTTAGTTCACAAAACCCTCTACTAGAATAAGGAGCAATTTGTTAATGCAATCTTTATGCTAATGGACACCAGCTGAAAAGTACTGCCTACACTGCCTGCAACAAGGGGGTAATCCTTAATCTTTACATACCAGGACCAAAATGCACTGCCCCTGAGCTGGAGGAGGTGAGGCAAGTACCAGAAATAAAGCTTATTAAAAACCTCTCCTCATTTTTGTGTTTTGATTCAGCTCTGCCACTTTTCATAACTGGTCCTCTTGCCTTTCTCTGCATAGAAGGCATTCCTACATTGCTCAGCATCACAGTATTATGAATTGCTGTTGCTGAGATAGGCCCAGAAGGAAACTGGGTAAGAGTTCTTACCTTTTTTTCCCAAAGAAATCAGCTCTGTGACATAAAGGGAAGCTATCTGTCCCTGTAGCCTTGCTGCAGCCTCACACCATAAGCAGGCTGAAGAAGTTTGATTAGCAGTGAGAACTCTTAAGGAGGTAGGTCTAGCACACTATTTGAAAAGCTTTTGAGACTTAGCATCTGGTTGTAAGTGGTTGATTTTCTACACTTTGTCCAACACAAAATCAGTGAGACAATGTACCCAGCAAGGTTTGGTGCTGCTTCATTCCGATCTAAATTATACACCAGGTGTAGTGCACTGGAAAAATAGGCATTTGGAGCAAGGTTAATGCTGAAGGGATGTGCCAAAATAATACTGGGAAGCATTATACATCTGGTCCTGTCGCTTTCCAGAAGAAATCTGAAGCTAGGTTTCTAATCATAAAACTATTAAGAAAACATGGCATCTTTCAGTAAGTACAGAAGAGAACATTTTGTCGTAATGGTACCAAAAAATCTTTCGTCTTATTTATACTGGGCCAGGCTGATCTTAAAGCAATTAATATAAATCAGGAGTAGCAACATGGAATTATTCTGGATTTGCACTGGAATAAATGAGATCACAATCTGGCCTAAACTACTAATGGGAAATATAACCCTGACCACATATGAATGCAGTTACACCACAGAGTCCTTCATTACACTTTATGGACACTGACTTCACAGTAAACTGGCTGGCACCCAGATGGAGTGAAATTTGGCCCATTAAACTTTGCCATAAATATATTCCTTACATAGTAAAAGTTATTGGACACAAAATATAGATGGAAAGATTACAAGGAAACCACATCATCATCTACTCAATGTAAAGTTGTTCCCTGTGCTCCATGTTTCAAAGTCTTTGTTCATTTTGGTTTTTAATGACTCAAGTGAAAGAGCTTCCACCACTGACCTTGGGAAGCTGTGTTACAATCCAACCAGAACTGTCTCCTGAACTCAAAGGTATAATGTAACAGTTTTACCACTTTATGTTTCAAAAATAAAGCTGAGGTGCACAGCCAGGGATTTATATTAACAGGAAACAGCCATGTATTAATGTTCAACAGCAATATACCAGGATCCTGACTTATCTCCCAAGAGATGACAATGAGTGTAATATGTTGGTTTCAACTGACAGCCTAAGACTGTCAGTCTCTCTTTTATTGTTCAGATGTGTTTATTTGCTGATACTTCCATGGTAACTCAAAATTCTGTCCAGTATACAAAAACCACTGTAGTGTATCATCAGTATGGTGGAACACAGAGAACATATTGAAATGCCCTTTACCCTCAGCTGGGAAATGAGTGGTTTCTGATCATTCTCTGTCTGAAAAGGAGTAATAGTCTTTGATGAGGCAAGTGAGGTCCAGAGACAGGCCACAAAAACATCAGACAACCTGAAAAAATCCTATACCAAGAGCAGGAGAAATGATTGCTTGAAGAACACATTGTCATAAACTATCAAAATCAAGCCTCTAAATGGATTTAAAAAGTAATGACAGGCTAATTAGTTGGGCTCCAGTAACAATAGACAGTGTTTCCTACCACCCAGAACAGTATAAATTTATCTGCTGCTGAGACTCTGCAAAGTTCTAAACAAAGTAGACAAGAAAAATGTCTCAGGGACAGGCAAGAGAAATATGCGACTTTCTTTTTAAAAAATTGTAACTGGCCCATGTAGAAACAAGAGGATAGACAAGCTGGTGTAAAGCAGTGCAATTCATGTACACCTGTATCATTTTGTGAAGGCCATTCCTCTTCCAGCAGTTATCAGAACAGAGCTGATCATCCACAATTAGAGTGTGCAGATTCTATCTATCGGTAGCTAATTGTAACTCAGATACCCTAACTGCTTCCTTTGGTATATCCAAAACCTGAAAACCACAGGTTAAACTCTACTCCCATCAGATCTGTATGCCTACTAAAGTGACACAGATGTTAGAATATTTGCTTCCTGTCTACACAATAAGGTTGACAGCAGGTCACATTTTGATACAGACCCAGGCTGATTACACTGTGTAAAAGATAATTCAAAAGCAGCAGAGCCTATAACAGAACTCGGGTATTCTGCTTTACAAGTCCCATCCTCTTTGGCAGTCTGCTGATGAGTTGTTGACAATCATAGATTTCAAACAGTCTTCAATTCAGGTCCCTTTCAAAGCCAAGGAGATGGACACATGTCAGTTTTTAACTCAAAAATTTGGTAAAAGAGCTTATTCAGCTAACATAAAGGAGTAAGAGTCCACCAATGCTGCTAGAAATAATAACTTATTTTCTTTAGCATACAAGTTCTGATTTTGTTAGTGCTTAAAGATTCCTCATTCAATGAGGTGGTTATTTCTGTATTTACACTGTACTGCACACACACCAGCAAATCAAATACAAGCAAAGAAAACTCTGTTTGCATAACTATAATTTTGTTCCCTACTCTGCAAATTAACACTGCATGTGGATTCATTTCACTGTTTTATTTCCTCCAAAATAGGTTGACAAGGGCTAGGTTGATTTTTCAAAACTTAAAACCCACTCAGACTCTTGTAAACATTTTATATTTTTTTTGCAAAGCATCTATTATAAATTATTGTAAACAGTGATTTCCTGAAAGAAATTTATGTAAACTCAAAAAGAAATGGATATATGTGAACTATCCTTCCCTTCTTCATCCAACCTGCCCGGTCCCTTGGTGACATCTGTCTGCACAGCTCTAATTATGAGAAGTCATGTGCCGGGACAAATGATGGCGTTCTCGGAAGTACTCATGGCAAATGGGACACGTCAGCTTCTCCTCTCGTCTCCTCTTGCACTGGGATTCAGCTGAGGAGTATTCTTTTTTGTGATGTGACCGCATGTGGAAGACTAAATCAGATGTCATGCGAAAGGACAGGTTGCATTTGGCACACCAGTTCTGGGCAGCCACTCCAAAGGATGTGAAGGTGGGGGGAAGAAGAGTCAAGGAAGAGGAGGAGGAGGAGGAGGAGGTGGTGGTTGTGTTTTGTAACTGTCCTCCTGCTTGCTTGGGCCACGGTTCTGAGGTATATGGGAAAGCATTGCTCCGAGTGATGCTTGTCTGCAGCATCTGAGCATTACACAAATCACTGACAAAGAACTTGGAATTGAGAAGAGTGCTGCAGCACATGATGTCTGCGGTGGCAATGAAGCCAGACAGCTCCCCCAGGCTCTTTGCTGACTCATTCATGGGATGAGAAGAATTTACTGCAGCTCTTTCTGTTACACACTTACTGGGTTTGCTGAAAGCACTCTTCTGTTCTCCTCGAGCTCTGGTGGGCCAAACAAAGGAGAATGCACTACCAGAGGAGTTCAGCAACACTTCCTTTGATACCTGCTCTTTACCTAGTGGGGTGCCATCCTCCTGTTCTGGCTCCTGCAGTCTCTCATTCCTCAGCTTCTCTTTCATTCTCCTGACCTCAGTGAAAGCGCTCTGCTTCTGCTCTAAAGCATCCTTCCTAGCTGACTGCCTCCCTGAACTAAGCTTCCAGAAAGAACCAGCCAATGCATGCACTCCCCCAACCTCTTCCTTGCCCCCACAGTTACGCTCCTCAGTCAAATTATTGGTTTTCTCCAACAACACTGTTTTCCTGCTCCTGTTGTTCTCAGCCTCTTCTGATTTTGCTCTCCTTTCTCCAGTAAGACCACGTGCATCATCTTTACAAGCTGCCATTTTGACTTCCAGGTCCCTTGCCAGACTGTGGAAATTCGTGGTCTGCTCAGCTAGGTTGTTCTTTTCAGTTTTAGGGTTCTGGAAGTTTCTCCATAGCAGAGCACTCTTCTCTGGGACACAGAGGAAGCGGACATGGGACAGATAGGAATGCTCGCATTTAAAGACTCGGTCGCATTCTTGGCATCTCAACTCTGCAGAAACAGACAACAAGTGATGAGTTTTAAAAGGTGGAATCATGGATGGATGCAGATCCTGATCCTGTCAGTGACACAAAAAGCCAGAAACACCTCTTGTGTCAAAAAAGGTTACACATGGTAAAACTTACACATGGTAATGCCCGTGCAGAATCAGGTCCCTTCCTGCTATGCAAAATGGTTCACTCTTATTTGCTTCCATGCTTCCATGCTACTATGAGAAATAATCTCATTCAGACTCTCGAGCCTAGATTTTATTACATAAAATGTAATTATATTACATAAAAGTACATTAAATGGCCAGGACACCATGATCTAGATAAAACCACTTAGACTTTATAATGATTTGAAGTCTAAACCCAGATTTGGGTCTACATTTCTTAACTAAGTCACTGGCTTTAATTCAGGATTAATGTTAAACGCTATATATCCAAGCTTATATATCTAAGCAATAATAAACGCAATAATGCGTTTTAGACCAGGATTCAAAGATTTTGACATGAGCCTCTATTTTTAGGATACTCTAGAAGTTTAATACCATTCAAAAATCATCTGACCTTAATGCCTGAAGCCCTTACTCATGCTCATTTGGAAAGCTGTTATATGCCTTAAGGCATAGATGTCTGTGGCACAGAAAATGATGTTCAAAGTGAAACAATGCCAGTGATGGGCAGGAGGAATAAGGAACACTCTTTCCTTTTTTGCCTTCAGACCTACTGCACCTCTGGTTCATTGGGATGATGACTGCCCATGAACAGATGATACAAAATTCAGCAAACACAAATATGATCCATGCTACATAATTTCACAATACAGCAGTTTTAAAATGCAAGTGATGCTAAACAGCACCTGAGGCCTGGGATACATAGGAAAGTTCATAAATTGGTTGGGTAGAACTAAAAATTCCTAATATGGGACTCAGCACAGCTTAGATCACTTTACAAACGACAGAAGCTGAACTTATTATGAGAAAATAAGGCTGCTGAAATGGGTGGAACATTATACCTGTGAGATTAAAGTCCTGAGTATAGATACAGGGTTTTTTGTGCAAGCAACACTCTTCTTTGGCAAATCCAAAGGGCTGGCAGTGTGAGTCTACACAGAAACTAACAGAATACATTGAAACCGGCTGGAATTATTTAGTCGGTCCCTGCTATGAATGTGTCTGTATTAATTTAACATTAATTTACAGACAAGAACATTGCCACGTAAATTTGCTAACTCGTATCTTTACCAACCTACACCTTTACCAACCAATTATATAAGCTTTGTTTGAATCAGCTAAAGGGAATGCAGAAATGGTTTTGTCCCAGTCTAACTAGACAAAGTTTGGAGCAAATGACAGCTAGAGTCAGACTTGGCATGGACCTGACTGACTTTCTTGGTGTCTCTGTAACCTGGATTTTTACTTTTGTAACAACTTCCAGATCAATTTCTTTTGCAGCAATGAATTTCCAGCAGCATCTCAGAAATGAAATTGCCCTTTTCCACATTTCCACTGTAAAAAGGCAGACTGTACTGTATGCAGTGCTGTTAGGTTTGTTATATATTTTTAAAGCCCTGCTCATTTACAAGGTTAAACCTGAACACTAGCCTACACCTGATTTCTCAATGAGCTAAAAAAGGACTGTTTCCAACTGATACTTTAGACTTATAGGATTCCAAGTCATCCAATTGCATAGATTTCCATTGCATAGCTCAAAAACTTCAGCATGAATCCCTAGTGCATCATCCTCTGCTAGAAAGTAGCAACGAGAATGGCATTAAAAACTGCAAATTGGTTCTTGCTCTATACCTCCAGCTCAAACCCCAAATCAAAAGGGCTATTTTTCTTAGCTGATCAGCTAAGGATTTAGACAGATTTTGTATTACTCGACAACCACATAGTAAAGAAGATGCAGATTCACTTCTGTCCTCAGTGACCCCTGCAGTCAGCACTTCAGTACTTACCATTGTGGGGACTCTGAGCTTTTATCTCATTGAAACCCAAGAGGCTGGAAAGCTCCTCATCATACCAGACAAGCAGTTCCTCATTTTTATTGATTTTCCTGGTGGAGCGATAGTATAACTGACTGTTTTCTAAGTAAGCTTCCAAATTCTGCTCCTTGCTGTTGGCAGCTGCTTGTACAAGTCTCATCCAAGGCAGTCCTGAGGGACTGTGCACAGATGTAACATCTACCTGTGAGACAGGACACAAAGAAGGGAAGTCACAGGTCTTGAGGCCCAAAGCAAGATTTTCACCCAATCCAAGAACAAAGCCTGTTTTCTGCCTCACAGTGAGCACATATGACAAAGCTGTGAGCCCAATACATCTGCCAGTGTCACCAAATATAAAGATATGGAGAGAAGTGCTGGTGTGAGGCTGAGAGCTCTGGGAGCACAGCTGCCTGGGAGGGAGGAGGAGACACAATGCTCATGTCTAACCTCCTGTGGCAATGCCAGGCCTGGTATGTTAGTCAGTCTGTAGCCCTGTCCCATGCAGACATCCCACTGGACTGTGCCAGGTGTGGGCCACAGAGCTACAGGAGGTGTGATCCTCTCTAAGAAGGGGTCTCAATCCCGAGGGAAAATGGGATAGGAGCCAGGAGATGTGGGAGTGAGTGCTGTCACTCAGGGGGGTGAGAGATGTGCAGACCCCAGTGTGAAAATGGGAATGAACATACACTCAGGACAGCTGCATGCCGAGTTTTGCACTGACATAAGAGGATATGGATCAGGAGGTATAAGAAAAATCATGGTTATTTGGTTCAATACCCCAAGTAGACATCTGCATCTCTGTTTGGCTAGGTAACATACTGATTTTAATATATACAGCTAAGAAGCACTTATACGATCTCCTTCTTTTTTCAGAAATAAAATTATGTATTCCTTTTTTACCTTTGCTAGATTAATTAAATTCATTTCAACATATCGAAACAGATACACCTAATCTGATCAATATTTTTTGTTAAATAATTTCTGAGAGTTGCAAGGGGTTGTTTTACTTTCAATTTGTGTGCATTCAGAAATACAAAGAAAAAAATTAAGTTAAAAAACATTTCTCATGTTGTAAGGTCAGACACTAAGAAGTTAAAAAATAATACTAACTAATATTATTGCTCAAATTAAATTTCCGTTCTGTGTGTATATGACAGCACAGTCCTAAAGTACATATAATTTTTACTCCACAGGACTCCTGAGTCATTTAGTTACAGGTTGACCATGAAATAATATAAAACACAAAACACCTGGTTTTGTCTTCCTCATTCAGAGTATGACTCCAATCTTTGTTACTCTCCTACACTGAACAGGGAATTATTTATTTCTTTATAGGTTTTTCCTTGGTGTTTACCACAGCGCAGATCTGTGTCCTCTGCAATATTTGAAAGATGGGGAAGATTTTCATTGCTTGAAGGCTGAAACACAGGGCGATCAAGGGCAACATTTATATGCATAAAAAGCCTCAACTAATCTTTGAAGCACTAGGTCATTGTTTAGAAAGGAAAAAGTTTGAAAATGAATAATGTCTAATGACAAGTATGATCTAAATTTCACCCCAAGCAATGTATAGCTCTTTGTTTTCCACTAATTGCAGGGCAGCCATTCATTGGTGTTTGGTACCAGAAACAATATTTTGGCTAATTATTTTTCTGGTTTTAACTGACTATTACCTACCATGAAAAGTTTGATCACATTAGTAGCTTGGATACAAGAATGAAACATTAAGAGACCATGAGGATAAAAGTTAATTAGTGCAACAGAGAAAATAAATTAGCATGCCCTGTAACTGGTTCTCTCTAAATGCCATGGTAATTAACAATGATTGAGAAATACAAGTGTCTGACAGCGACACAAGAACCCACCCACACAGAGTGGCTGTAACTAACAGCTATGACAGAGGCTGTCATATTTTAGTTGCTGTGTTTCAGAAGCACTGAGCAGCCATCCGGTGCTCTGAGCAAAGTCAAAGGGAGCACAGCTCTGCCAGGATCCAGAGAAGAGCTCCAGGGAAAGAGCTCAGTGAGCTTAAAGTAGGTGAGTAGGAGTACCAGATGTAAGATAAGATCTGGGAGCTGCCAACTAGAAGCATGAACCAGCTTTAGTTTTTGCATGAGTTTAGAGACACTATAAACCCAGCAGATCCACCCTCTCCTGGAGATGTCAATCCCTCAGATGGATCCTTTGCACCCATATATGAAGTGCTTCACAGCCCAACATCTCAGTCACAGCTGGGCTGTGGAGGCAACATGGCTTCATTGGGAGATGCTGGAGGAAAAGAGAGAAAATAAGGCTCTTCCTTGAAACCCCCAGGAAGTTGTAAGGGGCAGAGGAACTCAGCTGGAAAGAACTACCTGCGCCAAAGGCTGACAAGGCATCTTTGCCCAAACTTACAAATTTGGCCCAGGAGCTTGAATATCTTTCTCCAAGAAAATAAGAAAAAAAAAAAATGACAGAGTACCCCTTTGGTCTAAACAAAAAAGCCCAAGATGATGAAACCCTTGTTAGAAATAATATTCCCCAGAGTCTTGCAGGAGTACCTCAGTTGCAATGAATTCACCTTGCCGAACTATTCCCGTGTTTGTTCTGTTTGTGCTATAGCCAGCATAGCAAAACCCATTTCCAGTTTTGCACTTCAGTGCCATGATGACAACTCAGTATCATGACTGAACTTTTAATTAATTACTACACACAGTTAGGAGCTTAATGGTAGTTCCTGATTTCTGGAAGGTTTACTTTTAATTATGAGTAGTTAACAGGATATGGGACTACCGATTGCATCTGAAACAGCTACTTGCACAGAATTTCATGTATTTACTGCCAAAAGACAGAGATCTGAGCCAACTCAGGCATCCAATTTCATTGCTGCATAGTAATTACTTAGCTCAAGTGTAGAAAAACACTAAAGCCATCCCTCTAGAGGGCTCTTCCAATGCAGAAAACCTTTGAGGCTCTCTCTACAGTAATTCAAAACTCCCGGGAGAAATACAGAAGTAGTCCAAAAATAAAGCCTCACTTCAGGACAGGTCTCTCTCCAAAAAGTTTCTTGGTCTCCTGGAGTTCTAATAGGCATGTCCAAGAAACCAAACTTGTGCCAGAGACTCAAAACAGTTAGATAAACACTGAAGCATCTTCTCTTTCTTAATTTGTTTAAAGCAGAGGCGTAAAACAGGTATCTCCCAACAACTCTATCTTCCATATTACACATATGCCCTGGGATTTCTCTCCTCCAGAGCACAGAAATCTTAGGCAAACCTGGATCTCTCCCAGATCCATTCATGACATAGAATGTGGGAAATTGGCTTTCCTCACGTTGTAAAACACCTCTCTGTCTTCATCTAGACATGTGGTGACTGAAAGGCACTCCAAGACCCAGAAAGCCAGGGTAAGAGGTCAGCATGATAAACAGTGGCTATGGAACAAAAAAAGTTGAGGAACTAGAGCTGGAAATTTAACAGTCCATCACAATCCTGGGGTTTCTGCCTTCCCTACAGTGATTGAGAAGTGCAGCTGTAACACCAACACATGTATGTAAGGTAACTTGAGGCGGTCCATGTACTAATAGCAGTTAAGTTGTGGCTGCCCAAAGATTGTGTGGACTACTTACCTGACAGCCATTGTAGTTTCACTTTCAAGGATAACTGAGCACACTGGGTTAGCAGTTGCTCAGATGTGTAAATAAATGCTGTGATTGTACCACCTGCATGAATCAGTGCCAGTCTTCCCCCTGTTCTCAGAGGGCTGTCACACCACCAAATAAACCTCCTTTGTCCTGAAAAAGCCTGAACTAGAGGTTAATAGACTATTCGTCCCTCTTCCCCTCTATTCCACATCAGATCTGAAGCAGGTCATTAATCATCAGCATATAAGTAGCATTCATATTCTTCCTGCAAAGGAAACAGTTTTCCTTAGGTCCTTCCAGTCTACAGTTCATAAATCAGAAATGCACTGGCTATTTCTCTTTGAAGGAGCTGTTACTTGTGCTGAACAAAACAAGAACCTGCCCCTTGCAAAGCTACCTTCTCGGGGATGGTGTAACTCTTTTTGACAGGCCTAACATTAAACATTGTTTTCTCATACCTTAAATACATAGTGGACGTTCCGTCTATCAGAACACTTGAGAGCAATGAAAGCTACAGTGTCCAGCAGGGTGTTCTGGAGCATGCATGGTCCAAAGACAACTTCTTCAGGGATGTCTTGTGTGGTATGAACAGTAGCCAGTATATCTGGAAAATGGTGATGCAGAAGCTTGTTGTCACTTGTCCAAAGGAATTTAGGCAAAGATGTAAGTTCCATTATAAACCTGTAGAAAACACAAGAAATCACATTTGGCATAGAGGTAGAAGGGGAAGGTGCTTTCACTACTTGAAATACAAAGACTTCCAGGAGCAGTAGGTGAATTGTAAAAGTATGCCAGGACATTGCTGGTTGCAGAGTTTACAGCTTTATTAACATCCAGTTCAGAAAGAGAAAGATTACTTTGCACTAAACCAAGATCTTAGGTTTGTAAACAAGTGAATTACTCTTCCTGGAATAGGCAGACAGCCCAAGAGTTCAACTATTGGTCTCTACAGACAGCAGTGAGAAGCTTTAGGAACAATAAGCAAAATCTGCAGCCAGTAGAACTCAGAATATTCTTATTAAGCATATTCTCAGATATCCTTATTAGTACTAGTTTGTAGAAGAGTGAACAAAGGTAGAGAAAGAGAAAAGCAACAAAAAAAAGCAAGACTTTTTGAAATGCATTTTGAAAAAGCTTTTTTGTGCTTTTTTCACTCAAGGGCAGTATCAGTCTAGATTCTAGTTAAGCTGCTACAAAACCAGGAATAATCTGAGTCCTGAGTCTATCCAACCAGAATGCACAACATTTGTGGCAATTCCTGAAGAGAATTATTTTCATCCCACCTTAAAATACATTATCAGCTGTTGTTGAGAAAATCAAATCAGATTATGACTCTTTGCATAGTGACACTACTAGCACAATGTTAGTAGAGACTGCTGTCTTTAGAGGATGGATTTTCCTGCCCTGAATGTAGAATAATATATTTGTCATTGCAGAGACAACTTCTGCAATATGAGCCACAATCTGAGAACTCAGTATGCAGCAAGGAGACAGGCTTGAGTTATTTGTCATTCTAAGCCTCTCTAGATTTCTAATAAAGATATTGCCATCTCCAGCTTCCAGCTGGAGGTCATGGAAAATCCCTCATTTATGCCATCAAGAGCTGGATCAGGTCCATTAGGCAGAGAAAATTAAAGAGAACAGCAACAAGCCCTGAAGAGGCCTTAGCTTAATAAATACTGAGATAGAAGGGCTAAAGATCTAGTCTAATCTTTCTCACTCTCCACCAACAGAATTGATTTGTTACTCACTGATTTGTGACTTAAACTAAAGTGGTATAAAGTGCTCAGGAGAGTTGCACTGATTTAACTAAATCAGCTTTTAAATCAGTGTAGTTAATTCAGTATGATTTATTCCTTGTAGGCAAGGTCTAAGGCCCTACCCTAAAAATATTAAAACACATGGTCATACATTCAGTATGTAGCAACCATCGGAAGGATGAAGGCCTAAACCACACAACCAAGGCAAAGAGTGGGATAATAAACCTCTATCCAACCTCAAGCTAAAACTCAGTATGACAATTAAGTCTGCTTGTTTCTAATGACTTGTTAACTTAATCTGTGATGGGAGAACAAACCCCCCGAACCTACGTGTGTAAGTGCCAAAGTCTCAAAGTGCTCCCCTGGCAGCTGTGGAAGCACAGAACTCGACTCTCGCACGGAAGAATCACTTTTGTGAGAAGTTGTGGAAAGGATGCACTGTGATTACATAGCAGATGGGACAGTTACCATCAGCCTTGCGCCGAAAGGTTTCGCCACCGGGAAGATCCCTCTTTTCCAATCATTTGGAGAATGCACCATCTAGTGTCACATCTCAGCATAACAGAGTCCCACGACAGAGCGGAGCAGGACATCCCCAGCCCCTGGCGCTGCCAGCGTGTCGGATCGCCGCAGCTCCTGAGCACCTGTCAGGCAGGAGTAGTTCCTCTCGGGAGTGGGTCACTCCCTCTGCCACCCTCTGCTCGAACAGGAGGTCAGCTGCCTCCACAGGTACTGGATTTGATACGGTCTGCTCAGGGTTATGTCAGGTAGGGAGAGTAATTTAAATCTACAGTGTTGGCTTTTTAAAGCCTTGGCTGAAGATGTGCTGCTGGTACTTAGAGTGGAGAGTGGGGATACTCTGCAACATCATCAGAAGAAAAGACATGAATCTTTTTCTACAATCTCCAACCAGCATGAGATAGCTCTTCCCTCTGCATCCACAAGATTTCAGCTTCTGTTACTGAACCAAGTTCATCAGCTGAGGGATAACAACAAGCAAACATGACTGTGCTGCTTTCAAAAATGAGCTGCTACCTCTGCAAAGGGGATGCCCTGAATCCTGTGTGTTTTCAAACCTGCCCTTGCTCAGGGGTCTCCATTCCAAAGTGCAGATTCATCCAGGGCAGTACTGCAACAAGTCTTGCCTCCTGCAAATGTGAGGGGTGATAGGGGGTTCTGGTACCTGCTGCCCTTACCATGGAGAACTGAAATATTGACTTCCTCAAAAGTAAAGACAGAAGCTTGAGACATGACTTGAGAGAAAAAAAAATCAACCGATTTATTTTCTCAGCTCTCTGGTGGAGCAAAGGAAACAAAACAGATGAGCTGAAGGGAGGTAAAAGAACCATGGACAACAGGAGTAAGAGGTAAAGAGGAGGGATCTACAAAAGCTTCACAGGCATCACTGTAAAATTATGGCTGGATTGTGCAACCCAGCAGCTACAGTGTGAAAGAGGGTACCCACAGACAACCTAGGTAATGCAATTTTACATTGCAGACTTTTTAAATTTACTTTTCGAAGTGACTTTTCAATGGCTGTTGCTGCTAAAGAAATTTATCAGGCTGTGTGGTACTTTTAAAAATGTTTACTAACACAGGTTTTATTTGTCCCATGAATTTGAGGATAGTGGTGTCTGGAAAATGCACACAGAGGTGCCTTTCCAGCAAAGCTCAGGAAAGTTTAGCAGTATCCCAAGCCTAAATCCATATAGTGCTCTTCCCCAAAGAAGAGCCACATACCCACTGACACTTTACAGAAGTAAATCTCAACAGAGTGTGAGCATGATGTTGCCCAGGGCCCTAACCAGCTCTGCTGTTCTCAGTCCTGCTTCCACTCGTGGCAAACCCAGAGAGAGCCGAGGAATGCCTGTGTGCAAGGTCCAGAGGCTGCCAGAGGGCATCTGCTGGATTCCCAGACAGGGTCAGCAGGAGTATGACTACACTGCGGCACCTGCCACTGCAGAAGGCGGCTGTGTAGTAGTCCATGCAAACTCATACCTCGAAACCACCACCAGAGATCTCAGAACTGCTGAATTACAGCAGCATCACCCACAGCACACAAAACAGAAAGTGGAAATGAGCTAGGGGAAAAAAAAACAAAAAAGAACATGGGTAAGTAGGCCAGAATAAAAATCTGAAATACCTCTCAATTTGGATGTAAGCTTGAACCTCTACATGTTTTTCATCTGGTTATAATCTAAAGCCAAAACTTTAGCCACAGCTATGATGCTTGAGGGTTTTTTGATAAAGCCTCCCCTAAGTTTTCAGAAACTTCGGACTTGAGCCCGAATGAGAATTCTACACCAAACCATGAACCCAGTACCTGAGCTCTTGTTTAATTATAAAATCTGGTTTCAGTGCAAATCTCACATCTTTTCCAACAGTCTTCATAGTCAAAAGAAATTTATTAAGAACCTACAAATAGAGTCATAATGAGAAATGGAGGAGGCATACTAGAATGCCTGGCATTTTAATTTGACAGGCTGAAGCATGTGAATCGCTCACATTTCTCCCCATGAGTGAAGAGAGAAAATTCTCCTAACAGAGAATTCCCCATGACTTCACCCAGCTGATTACTCCTGTCTTAATGCCATTGGTTTCCACATTTTGGCTACCTCCTTTAAGGAGTAATAAATCTGCTGTGCCTTCATTCCTTACAGATTCACTAGCTGTTGTACATACAAATTCATTCACTCTTCTTCTGCTGTCTAGCAAAGTTTACTGAGATCTACCATAAGCTTCACTGTGAAGTCTTCAGCTCTGCACCACAATGACCTGCTTGCCTCAAACTGCCAATGCTGGGAGTGCCATTGCTTCCCAGAGACATGATCCCCCTCACACAACATGGCCTTTCTATTCTCGCTCAGGTCCTGCATAAGCAGCTCCTATCCCTCTGGGATCACTC
Organism: Erpornis zantholeuca; assembly: GCA_013400515.1. Classification (NCBI taxonomy): domain Eukaryota; kingdom Metazoa; phylum Chordata; class Aves; order Passeriformes; family Timaliidae; genus Erpornis; species Erpornis zantholeuca. The sequence goes on along the minus strand of VZTN01019145.1, from coordinate 117,655 downwards.
ACAGACGGCTCTGAGAGGCTGAAATAAAATGAATATTTATAGTGCTTTAGTAGCACATTAGACTCAGATCACCTGTTAGACGATGGGTACTCTCCATATTCTATCTGTCACAGATGTGAATTCTTCATATGGATGAATTTAGGGACTTGCTGTTTTATGGACTCTCCATCCCCCAGAGAGTATCCGATACACATATACCATGTCCCTGAGTGATGGATTTTGCATCTTGATTTCTGAGAAGTGTGACAGATCTGTCAAAGAACAAGGACCTATGGGCAGGCAACTCCCTATGGATTATGCAACTGCGGATGTTCCATTAAAAAGCACATGAAATAGATGCTGCTCACAGCAAATGCTCCCAGCCTGCTTGCCTCCAGAGCAGCACACAAATTGCTAGCTAACTTTTGGTTTCCTGACTGTTCTTCCAAGAACACTGGAAGATAGCCTTCTTCTAGTCTCTCCCCATTTCCCAGCATTTGTATAGCATTCCATTCGTTAATTCCCATTAACAAATCAGGCTTACAACTTCTGCCTTCCTGAAAAATGTTTACATAGCTCCTTCATCCCATGAGAAAAACATGTTTCCAGAGAGGAAAATAATTTTCAGATCCCTGGTTTTCTACTGCATGGCCTTCAGATGTCACTGCAAGCTCTTCTAAGAAATGTCTGGAAATTACCAAATGTAGAAAGACCAATTTGAGCAAGAACTCCCCTGCATCCTATTTTCAGAGGAATTGTCCCGATTCTCCTTACCACAGTAGCACATTGAACTGTGGCTTCGTTTGGAGCTCCTTAGTGGCCATAAAGGCACTGGTAGCCCTGCTTTACATTATAGCTATCCAAGTGAGAAGAAAACAAACAAATCACATTTGCAACAGGGGAATGTCTTCAACCAGAACTTATTTAGCTAGTTCAGCTCACAATCAAAAACAGAGGCAGATAATAAAAACTGTTTCTCTAAAATTAATTTGCTTTTAAAAAATGTCAATAGCTTCTTCTATTTCACCTTCCATTTTAACTGTAGATTAATTTGTATATAGGTATATCACTTTCAAGGCAATTACCTTAGTTGGAAAAAAAAATGGCACACAAGTTACTCATAAAAAATAACTGGAAGTATTTGATCCTGGAAAGCATCATCCACAGTTTTCCTAACCATTTTTATATCTACTCGAGACTTTCTCCAGAGCAGAGGTTAATGTAAACACTATAGCTCTGNAAAAAAAAAAAAAAGACAACCCAGAAATATTAAATACTGGAGCCATCATTTCCTTCACCTTTTAATTTACTCCCTTCTGCTCCAAAGTGTGATGGCATTTTCCCTGAAGCGTATAACCTGTGACTTTGTGCCAGTGCAGTCCTGTGGCCACTGCCAAAAGTGCCTTTGATTTCAGCAGCAGGTCTGTCGGTCTGAGGAATCCACGATCAGACATGCAGTGTCATGCACAATAAACTGCAGATAATAAAGGAATTGAGCTGATGCAGACAGAGTGGTTCTGTCTGCAGCACTTACTATTTTCTGTTGTTACAAGGAACTGAGGATTCTTAACACATGAAGAAAATTTCAAGAGAATGTGAGATAGAAATGTCAGAAAATCTATTCTTGGGTTTTATACAACTGGTTTGCTTCTGTGCCAGGTTTTCTTCTCCCTTTATTTCAGTTGCAAATGGCAAAGCAGAAAAATCAAAACTGAAACTGAAGGAAACTGGTAGTAAATTTTTAAAAAAAAAGGAGAATTCTTGTTTTTAAAAATAAGTAATTCCAGAACCCACTAAATAAATCCCGAAACTAGAATCCATTTCCTAAATTCAATTACAAGCTGAGAAGTCCTTTAAAAGAATGAAAAGTATAAACAAGTAATTTCTTTTAGCTCACTGCTACTTCAAGACAGAGCTTATGTGCTTCAGCTTGGGTCCAGGTCAGGTCTTTGAGCATGATGTGGTTTCTTTGCACCTTCACTGCTGAAAATCCCCCACAAATGAAGAAAATTGTACAAAAACACTTGCAAATATAGCTATGTGCTGCCATTCCCAGCGTGTCTGGGATGATCAAAGACATCTGGGGGATTTCTACCCCTCAGACAGACATTATACCCCTAGCAGAGTATGCAAAGGTCTTGGATTACCTTGGAAAGGAAAGAATTTCTCTGAACTTTAAGAAAAATTACTCATATGTCACTCATTTCTGAATCTCAAGTTTAGCAACCTGTCCATCTCTGAGATGGACATAAGACAATACACCCTGAATTTCTGAGCTTTGACTGTGCTCTTTCATCTTCTCACTTTTACTGGTCACAAATTTGGATTGCAGCAGTGATCCTGCAGAAAAGCAAGAGGCTGGCTGATGCAAAGAGGTCCCTTTCCTGCCAGGGATGAGGATGAGCCACCTTCCATCCAGGCATTAAGAACAGCCCAATTAGCACTGATAAACTAAATGAGAGAATGACAACAAAACCTGGGGAGACTGGAATTTTCTACTTTTTATTGTTGCTACAGCTACTTTGCAGGGCTACAGCTGGGGTATATTTTGAGTACCTCTCTTCTCAGCTCCTCACGGATCTTGAGGTACTGCTCATCTGACAAATCTCCTGGCTCTGCTGGCATGATTCAGTCATGCTTGCCTGACCTGCTTACCTGAGCTAGGCATTTGGGAAGAAGCAGAAGGAAATACAACCATGCAACAAGGAGGAATTTGCTGACTGCAGATGAACTGAATCTAAAAAGAGTGGAATAAAATCATGACAGAACTAGCCTGATGCATGCAAATGGTCTTCCCTTGGCATTCCAGGCTTCCCCAGCTTTCATCATACTTTTCTGTATAGCAGCTGAACAACTCTGACCTGGCAAGTCCCTAAAAGTAGCGAGTAGAAGTAGAGAAAGTCACTGCCTAGCATCCTCTGGAATGATCAGGAAGCAGCTTGGGGTGAGGAGCTTGGTATCTATTTTTAGCTTTCAGAAATTGGGCCTTACAGAAGTTTTATTGTGAATTAGAGACCTCCAAGCTTATGGGGTGCTCACCATTTATTTATTGTATCATCACAATATCTTCAGGGAGCAGTTCTCCAATTCTTACTATTTTAAGGCTCTTCAGATTGTCGTCCATCATCTGAAATCCCCAGTACATGCAATGTAAGCTGACAGCTTTTGATGAACCATCATTATATCTTGGCTGGATACCCAGCCCAGTGAATCATGAAACTGCCAAATCTTTTTATTATGAACAATCTCTCAAATTTCAGTGGGAATAATGAAGAAGACAGACCTAAAATCCCTGCTTGGAAATGAACAAATACCTCAAGCTCCACCTTTGCTTTAAACACATCTTGGGACATACAGGAACCATTTGCAAGTGGAAACTAAAAGAAAAGCTTACAGGTTTCTTCTTATTTTTTCCAAGAATAGGAAAAGTTGAAGTGGCCTCTCTCCTGATGCATGGTAGCTGCCACACAGACCTCCCTCTCCAAAGCAGGTGAAGATTAAGCTGTATCTCTAAGACCACCACAAGGATGCAATTCCCAGTCTTCACCTGATGTCCAGGAACAAAATGCCTGAGATTGAGCATCACATCTAGTTTGATGAGAAAATAACTGAGATTTGAACAAGTCCCAGCAGAGTCACGTACTCTCACCCCACTGGCTCTCAAATGGCAGCTCAGCACCACACTTCCCTATGGTTTTCAGAATTTCCTCACTGAACCCCTACTTCTACCTCCACTCTCTTCCATGGCAAGAAGTGTGGTGGGTAGGAAAGGAATGGGCTATCCCACACAGCTGGAAAGCCTGGTTAATACTCCCTTGTCGGGATGTGTGATGTACAGTTCCACATGAAGCCTTCCTTGATTTAGCTGGAGGTTTTCACTCTGGCGGAGCATGAGGCCACTGAGGTCTCTGTTCCATCCCTTCCAGTGCTCAAATACAAGAAATGCAGTGCAGGCACTGGGAGAACTCTTGATATTTCAAACTGGACAATGAGCAACAGTAATACCATGCTGCATCCATTGGAAAGGATGAAGTACACTTATTTTCTGCAATCCCGCTGGTTCCAATAGACTGTGTCTAGGAATTTGGCTTCATGATGCATAAAATGGCAATATTCCTTTCCAGTTGGGTTGGTCCCAAGGACAGAATGAATACTTCTGTCTGGCACTGCATCTAATCTAATGGACTCTGTTGGATGGTACTGGGTTGTACAAGTCATTAAAAATTCAGACAATCCACCTGTGGATGAAGAGGAGATGATTGCAGCTCCACAGCTCTACTGCCTTTCAATGACTTTATTTTTGTGTGAAGGGGTGACCCTTCACTGGCTTACAGCTGTTCCATTTAATGAAGCAGTGTGTTTACCCATCACTTCACTCTTGTGGTTTCAAGGCCTAAGACCTAAAAAACAGGGTTTCTGTAGGATAAGGGGAAAATTTGGGTTTCTGTAGGATAAAGGGAGCACGTTTTAATTCTTAAGCTAGGATTGAGGATTATCAGACTGTAAATGTTATGAGTAAGTAATTTCAGCTGCTTATACAGCTGTATGTGCTGTACACTGTATGGATACATTTCAGTTCAGAGCTCACAGTATTTCACACTCCAGGCCTGAATTGTGCTGGTGGTCACCTCAGAGACTTGGTCTGGTTTCTGCACCTGCTGCTCTGGCATTGTTCACCATTCAGCAATTGACATCATGCCCCAAAACATCACAGGAAGTTTGATTTTACAGGGGACATCCAGAAAAGAAGAGAAAGCAAATGTTATTCCACGAGAGGGGGAACAAAGAAGACAACTACTCATCTGTCACAGAGTGTAAGAAAGTTACTTGTCACACAGATGTGTGTACCTACTTTCAGCAAAATCCTTGATTCACATAAACAGCAGCCCTGACCACAGCAATTTGTGCTAACACATTTGTTCTCACAGAGATCTGTGTGTTTGTTCCTTCACCCAGGCATCCATGCAGACAAAACCACCATTCCCTATATGCAGCCACAGAAAATGGAGCAACAACAGCAAACCAACAACATGATCCAAACACAAACAGCGTGAATCAAGCACAAACAGACTGAGCCAAACACAAGCAGACGGAAACAAAATGTGTAACTTGTGAAAACAGTCGTAAGTATTTGTCTTCTCTCTTCATACAGTTCACATTGATGTCTCCTTTTCAGAAATGTTAAAAAAATTAAATTATCTGGTTGAATTTAAAGATATATGGTATGCTCCTAATTTAAGAGTCCTGCCATTGATTTTGGCAGCTTTAAAAACAAAGTAGTATCTTTCCAAATGCTTCTTTCTGACAGGAAAGCATCTACACATTGTGTGCAAGCATTTACATAAACATTGTGTGTAAGCATTTACATAAAGACAGAAACACATATATCCACATACATACATTCACAGCTACACATATAGCCATACATACACCTGTTTAATTTTTTGAGATTTTGCATGTTCATCATTTGTATTTAAAAAGAAACATTTTTAAAGAAAGATGAGTTACTCTCACATGGCTGATGGGGGGGGGGGTTCTTCAACAGCACTAAGTGGCATTAACTTACATTAATCTTATTTACATTAGTGCTAAATTTACTACATGATGTCAACTCCAATAAGAGCAAGTGACAGAGCTGAAGGACACTATGAAAGGTGAAATTATGGGAAGCAACACAAATAAGTTATTTTACACTACAATGAAGCCAAGAAACATTTTAATTTAAAGTGATTTTGTAAATTAAAATAAATCTTACCTAAAGTAATTTGTTTTACAACAAAATATTTTGTTCTTTGACCTGGTGTTTATCAATAGCAATTGCAGGTAACATAAGACTGTGCTGCAGGAAAATTATATTAACAGAATCACATCATTACAGACATGGAAATATCCATCTGTAAATACTAGCATTTAGACAAGTAATTTCCTTTGCAAAATCTTTGGTACAATCTGTAATTCTTACACATATAAATTATGTACTTTCTCATCTAGGTATATTAGATTCAGGTAACAGAATCTAAATATTTTTACTTTACATGTATTTCTGTGGCTACAAAACTGTTTTTTTCTATAAAATGATATCTTTATAGAGTTCCACAAGATAGTTCTACTTTAATTGAAATACTGAAAAATGCTTAAATTAAAAAAAAAAAAATGCATTCTTAAAGAACAGCTTTTGCTTTGGTGTAGTTTTATACATTGAAAGACATAAATTCAATCACCCTATTGCCCAACCAAATGCTTCTATTCCTCCCTCTAGTACCAGTTATACTTAATAAATGCTACCAAAAGCTGTCAAGTGCTACATTTTGCATTTTTAAAAGCCAAAAATAAGGGAAAACTCCCGAGACATAATTTACTATTAAATTCTAACTTTCATGCATGAGTGCAACTGCTTTTCATTTAAAAGCAACTATACTAAGAATACAAAACTATTTAAAAATCTTATTTTCCATCAAGTTTCTACTGACGTTTCTTTCAAATAGTAGCTGTCAGATCTCAGAACAAAGTCATTAAAACGCTTCAAACATTTTCAGTGGACTGAATTCCTACAGAAACCTTTTCATGTAAAGATTTGCAAATTTAAATATCAATCTGACGTTCTAAAGTGACAGCAATAGCAGCTCCTAAGGTAATCAATTCCTACTATATAGATATTCATGATATAAGGAATACACACAGAGAATAAAAATGTGAGCTATTCCAAACGAAGTTCATCAATTTCTTAAAAGCAGTTAGACCCTAAGTAAGTACCTAAAACAGCCACGATGCTCTGATCACCTGTCGAAGTTGGAAGGATGAGGAGAGCTGTAACCAATAAAAAGAGCAACTGATGCTCGAGAGTTCTCGGCGAGAGGAGAGGAGCCGGGAGGGAGGAGAAGGGCTACTGCCGGCGGGGCTGCCGAGGGGGACCCGCCTCCCCCTCCGCCCCGGCATGGCCCCCGGCAGCCGCGGCTGGGCACCGCCGCTCGGGGCAC
>VZTN01019145.1:5026-107642 GCA_013400515.1 Erpornis zantholeuca | reverse complement strand
TCCCGGGTGAAGAGGCCCCGGCGAAGCGCTGGGTGTTCGGGGGGCTCCGCGCCAGCACCCCACAGGGGATGGATTCCCTCCACCTTAACTCGCGATGGACGCCTCGCCCCGAGAGAGACTTGTCTAGCCCCAACTCTGTCATGCAAAGTGACTCTGCTCGCATCCCTCCCTGTGGCTCTTTTCATTAATTAGGGGCTGCAAAGAGTGTGGGGGAGGGGGAAGCGGCTGGAAGCCACTAATTATTCAAACTTTGGAGACAGCATCCAGATGAGCTGGGCCATCTCTTTAGGGCAGCGCTTTATAACCGGTGTGTATCAGGCGGGAGTGATTATCCTACTGTGCAAAGCCTCCATTAAGAGATTTCATTTCATCATTACTCATCGCCTGCAGGATGTGTTCAGACTCCAGTGTGAGTAAACCAAGATTTCCACGAAAAGAAAAATTCTGCTGTGGAACGAGAGGGCCGTGAAAACCTGCCCCTACCCCCGCCCCCAAGCAATAGTGTTTTTAATTGCATCCAGCTGCAAACAGATTTTTCTTAAATCCCCCTCGCGTTGTGCCCCCACCTCTTGTCACAGGTTTTTGCCATAACGCCCATCTCCTACAGCAACCTCTTTCTGCCTTGGGCGCTGCCGCCCCTCAGCCCCAGCCACCTCTGGGCTCCAGCCGCTCCCGAGCCTGCAGGAGAGAGGCTTAGCAGGACGCGCAGCGATGCTCCGGAATATAGCTGGGCTGCCCTGGCCCCCGGCCGGCTTCCCTGCCTGCCGGCGGCGGGGTCCCCTGCCCCGCTGTCTTGCCCCGAGGGCAGTCCGAGAGGGAAGGAGGGAGGCATGCCCGCCCTGTGCCCCGGCGGCGCCGGGCAGCGGTCCCTAACCTCGGTCCCTCGCTCGCATCAGCCTCTGCCATCTCGGTATCCCGGAACAGGAAAGTCCCAGTTCAGCTTGCCCCCATAAGATCCTGTCTCCCTCCTCCCGCTCCCCTCCCTCTGCCCCTTCCTGCTTTTGGCCCTTGCAGAGGAGCCTCTTCTCTCCTCGCGGGACGGGGCTGAGGCGCTCGGGGCAGCCGCCGGGGCGGCGGGGAATGGGGACTGGGCTCTGGGGACCATCCGCCTGGGCTCAGCCCCCTGCCCGGAGCCAGCGGTCCGGCGCCCTGCGGGCAGGGCTGCCTTGAGCTCTCAGGGCTGAGCTGAGATCCTGAAGTTAGTGATTTTTTGTTTGTTTGTTTGTTTCGATTTTTTTTTTTCTCTGCTCTCGGTGCTTCCGAAGTGCTTGTAAGATTTGCAGAGAGAGAGACTGGGGGAGGAGGAAGAATTAAGGAAAGGGAAAAGATGGCGAGTTGCTGGAGCAGTGTGGAGAAAGCGGCATTTTTGTGCTGCTTTTTGCTGGCAATGGGGAGCCTAATCTGCTGCGCCCGGCCGGAGGAGGAGGAAGAGCAAGAAGAGCAGCGCTCCTGTCACGGTGCCTTTGATCTCTACTTCGTCCTGGATAAGTAAGTGACAGTCGCATTTAAAAACGTTTATTCACCCTTCAGTGACTCCTTGCAGCAGCAGGGACGTTGTTTCCCCCGTCTTCCCGGACGACTTCTCCTCGCCAAACATGACATATGGGACTCGTTCCTTCTTATTGTTCCCCAAAACTTGCACGTTTCCCAAGTGGAGCATTTAGGGGAGCAGTGTGCTGAGTTAGCTGCACATGCAAACCTGGGAAATCATGTTGCTTTCAGGTTGTAGCATGTGGGGTGTGGGCTGTGAGTGTTGGATTTGGAGGGATGTTGGTCAATGCCTCCAGCACTCCTGGAGTTTTGTGTTAAGATTTGGGCTACGTGCAGAGATGTCACCTGTGGGACTTAGCACAAGTGCCATCTCTGCACCTAAAGTTAAGACTAGATCTACTTAAAGTTAAGACTAGACTGCATATACGGTGTGGTTGTGTTTTTACAGGTTTGCTTAAAAGAACAAGGTTTTGTAAAACTTTTTTTTGCTCAACTTCTTGGAGTTGCCTAAACCTGTGTTTGAGTTACCTCTATTAAAATAGGTTGTCGAATAGTTCTCTTTAATACTATGTCAGCTGAATTCAGTTATGGCTGGGGGTATGATTAAGCTCACATGTGTCGGCACGTTTTAGCAAGCACTACCAAAGCAAGTGGTAAGTTGGTGCACCCACGGAGTTTTTCAGAAGGTAGAAATTTCTGTTTCTTCTGGTGTATTGCTCTGGCTTGACAGAGGGTTAAAGCCAAGGGTTTAACTACAGGAGTAAATTGTTCGTGTCCCACGGTGTGATGGCTGTGTTACCTAATACATCCTGGGTTACCTATGTGACAGAGTATTATGAAAGATGGAAGACTTCTTTGTGATTCTTGCACAGGTATAAAGTTTGCATTGTTCTGTTTCCCAGTTGGGAGAACTGATCAATCCATAAGGCCCTCTGCAGAGCCTGCCAGAGGTAAAAAGTCACTGTCTCTCAGGATGTATATTTCTGTATTCAAGAAGGGGAAAAGTATCATTAAGTAGTGATTATGTTTTTAGAGCAAAATAAGCTGAAGATCAAAGGCATTCTGCCTTTCTGAAAGATACACTAATACACCATGTGGTCATTGTTTTGTTTTTCTTTTGCTTGAACTTGTTCCTGAAGTAACCTTTGTGGCTAGAAAGGACTCTGTTGGGGGCTAGTGTTAGTTCTCAAATTCATTGCTGCCAGGCTTTCTACAAGTGACTGGCACTGTCATTGTGCCCAGTTCCCACACTGAATTCCCTGTAACAATGAATGTTGCTGATAGCAGTGTGGGTTCTCTGTCTTCTATAGTACAATTTCCTTGTTACAGTGACATTGAGTACCCCTAGCAATCTCCACACTGTGCCCCTATGCTACTTTTCATCTGTATTTCAGAAAGCACTTTATTGGCTGTGCTGTTACCATTCATACTGTATTTGAGGAAATAAAATCAGAGAACAGAGCACTTTGCTCTGATCTTCAAATAGTAGGAAGTTGATGATGAAAGCAAGTTGCTCTCTAGTACTCTAGACCTGAAATCATGTATTTTAGCAAGCCACAGGTCTCTCCTTTTGTTTCAGGTGCTGTCCACTCATTACAGTGGTCCACTGGAAACTGGACCTGATCATGGTTGAAGTAAAAGGTCATGCATTTGGGTTCCAATGGGAAAATTCTCTTTAGCTTCAGTTGCAAACCGAGCCTTTATGAGCTTTGAGAGTTATACCAAAGAGTTCCTCTGTGGTTAAAAGCTATGTTAAGATTACTTGGGCCTCTGAGTGGTTTTAGAATCTATCCCTGCTCCTACCAAGTCTGTAACATTGCGGTGGCAAAGCTGCTTTTGGTCTCAATGAGACTCATTACAATCTGTATGGGCAATATTAGCTTGCCAGGTCTTGGAAGCCATAGGTCCCATGCTGGCTGAGGGTGTATTTATGCCAGCTGTATTCTGTGACATCTGGCACAACACAAGGAGCTTTATGGAGGCAGGGAGGACTGATTGAGTGGATAGACCCTGGCTCTTGGGACAGTTCATCAGGAAGGAACTAGACAATGTTGGGAATTCATTAATATTTAGAAGGGTCAGGGTATTTCAGGTAGGGAGAAGGCAGGAAGCCAATCCGAAGCATCTGGTAAATCTGTAAATGCAGTGGACAATTTTTTTTTTAGAGTTAGATCCATGCTGACATATATCTGTGAAGAATTCTGTCTCTAATTTTAGATGGGAGAAACCCCAGAAAAACCCAGCCATATACACCACAAAATATCTCCCTTGGGGAGCTTGGGTATTACCTCCCTTTGTTGGTGCCCTGCCAGTCTGGATTTGGATGCATTCAGCCTTAGTTATCTGTCTAACACTGGGATTGACATATTGGTTCTGTGAAAACACTGGGCTTTAATCCTGTGACCCTGTAGTGAGCTGAATGAGAGCTCCTGTCTCTAAAGTCAGCCTGGGTGAACCAAAATGACTTTAAGTCTGCTTTGCTTCCCAATAGAAAGATGTAATCGCACATCAGTAGGAGGCAATTTAGAAGAAGACAACAAACCTTTCTCCTCATGCAGTGGGTGTTACTGCAGTGACTTTATTGGGGCATGATTTTTCCTTTTCATTCTGTCCAGCAAAGTCTGTGGGGATTTAATCCTGCGGGCAACAACCATCAGATGGAAAAGATCATCTTCTGGTGAAATTTTTGGTATAATATCTATGCTGCCAATTAGAATAAAGAAAATTGCTGTTTTCTTACAGTTTTTCTGTGCCTGAAGTTGATTTCAGTCCTTCATGTTAACTCCATAGGATAGGAAAGATCAGAGCAGTGCCACTAACCCTTTAGATGCCCCAAAAAGCTGGCAGAATGAAAGGGAAAAGCAGCATGTGTGGGAGGGAGACGAGTCATCATCCTCTTTAGGATTGTCTGACCATGCCAGAGCTACACTAGGACTTCCTTGTCTCTGGGGATGCTTGAATGTGGAAATCTCTTGAAGCTGGGAGAGAGAACACTCGCTGGCTGCAGGGGTGGCTGTCTAGAGTCTGCAATCTTGTGCTGTTTCTATGTTGTACTTTATGAGTTGCGCAGGCTTGAGCTTGTTTGGAGGGTAGTGGAAGACTTTAAAGTAGCAAAATGAAGCATCAAAAATTCTTCTGTTTGCAACTAAGCCACTCTCTGCATGAGGTAAGGCAGCATATATTGCAGTTGGCACACCCACCTCTCCTGTGGCACATAGTAAGATCAAGTCACTTGTGACAGCAAAGATCTCATTTTTACCTTTAACCCATGTAAAAAGCTCTATAAGCCAGACATAATGGATTGTTGAATAGTTCTCACTTGCTTTGGTTGCTTTGTTTGCTTAGGTTGTCCCGGTGCACAAAGAACTTGTTTCAGTCCTGTCCCAAGCTGTGGAGGACAGGCCCTGTTAGGGATTTGATTCCTTGACCGTCAGGTCTCGTAGTGACATACTTGTGCTTGAGAATGTAAATAACTCCCTTTCATCCTGCCTTGCTGCTAACATCCAGCTGTTGTTTGTAATCATATTGAATTGCACTCGAAGAGAAGAAAAGGATGACTGACCTCTAGTGTTTCCTAATTATAACAGTGCCTGGTAGCATCATTATGAGTGTTTATTAATGCAACAAATAGAAACCCTTTTAAAGCATGGACTTAGCATAAATATCTGCTGCTGGCAATGCTTGACATGACAGCTCTGAGCTGCAGAGCTATCTGTAATTTACCAAATATGAAGCAGTGTCTTGATTATTTTTCACTTTTTTGTGAGATAGACAAAAGTATTTTCTTATTTTTCGTATTTGAGATGTTTGCTAAAAGTCATTTGTATTTTGAGGAAAAATGAGCTGCACAGACTTGGGAAAATGTTTCCTTTTTCTACAGCACAGATCATGGCAGCAGAAATGTATTGATAAAATCTTGGCTTGTTTTCTTGGATTATAACTGATATGTTCAGGAGTTTGCCTTAACTACATTTTCTCCACTTCCCACCTTCCCCCTGAACTTCTGTATAGTCCTTCTTTGTCTCTCTGGGCCCACAACAATATTGCCTTTCATATCAATTTTTCTTTGTCTCCAGTGCTCCCAAGAGCATCTGTGTCACCAGCAACTTTGGTAAAGACATCAGTACAATGTGCCCAATCTCTCACTTGTAATCCATTTTGCAGCTGCCTTTCTTTAAACTTGGTAAGCCTTGCTCCAGAGGTGAATGTCACTGGTGGGGAGCTGGTGGGGAAGAGCACAACCTCTAATCAGGTGGGAATCAGCTACCCTGTCCAGTATTGCCCCTGATTTTGTTTTTTGGGTCTGTGTACCCCGTCTCAGCTTGCCCTTGAAAAGGCAGTTTTGTGGATGTGGGAAGTGTCAGGAGGGAAACAGGTTGATCCTTCCTGATTTACCAAAAGCTTTCAGAACAAAAGCATTTCAGGAGCTGCTGTTTGAGGTCACCTTCTATAATTTGAAGGCAACTAGAGGGAATTGCTAATCTCCACGTATCTTGTTTTTTCCACAATATGCCATATTTAAAGCAAACAAAGACCATTTGGTAAACACATTATTTCCTCCCCCCCCCAAGATTTTCCTTGCCAATGATTTGAATGAATTTAGTACTCATTAATTACAAGTACTACTGAGGGCAGATATTTTTTGCCTTAGGGGCTCACTGGAGCCCTCTGCTTCTTTTCCTGCCTCACATAGTCCCAGCCTAAGATCATCAGGATGCAGCTGGACCTCCAGCTTCTCTCTCCATGCTATCTCAGTCCACTGCCATGCTGTGTGCTGGTTTTGCACGGAGTGTGGGGAGGGAACGAGTGGGTGAACAACATTGTTGTGGTTGGAAATCTGACTGCTGGCAAAAATAGGTGTCTGAACGCATGTGACATACCTTAATTACATTTGCAAAGTTTGTTTTGACTGACTTTTAAACCACTGCTGAGCTCTGTTTTCCTCTAAGTAAGAATATCTACCTCCTGCACTCAGACTTCAGTTCATTGTAAAATATATATGATGCAGGTCAGCTGAGAGGAGTTGCTGTCTGAACAAAAGTATCAGCTTTGTTCCTTCGATAGCATTGATTTCTGTGTGTGTATTTAAAAGTGGTTGTCTGTCTTCCTCCTTTGCTGTCTGACTTCCCCCACTTACAACTCGACCACATGCTCTGTATGACACCTCTCACAATCTCCAGTTGCCTGTGAGCAATAATTTCTTATTGTTTTCACAACATAATCTGTTGGTATTTTGCCTTTGCATCTTTCTTTGTTGTGGTTATATTGCACCCAGTGCTATGATTTGCTTACAACCAGGTATAATTGCTTGGAATGTTCCAAAGCAAATTTTTATTCTGTTTCAGACATGCCTAAGTTATTTGAACCAGGTTTTATTTGTTTGTATTTTGTCTGATATTTTTCTGCCAGCTTTGGCTTCTTTCAGGAAAAAAGAAATACTCAGGAAAACCAATTCTTCTTCCTTCAGTCCAAGAGAAAATTTCTTTATGAGCACAAGGCAAAGCTAATGGGTAATGATTATTTGACATAAAACATGTACAGTTAACAGGAAGAAAAAGCCATGGCAGCTTGTCATTTGCAGTCTATTTATGCATGTAACTAAATCTGATTTATTTGGGGCTTGAGCCAAGGAAGTAAACCGTAAGATTCCCACTGACCTAGGATTTTTATTCGTGTTCAGTAATTGAGAATTTCATTACTTTTGTCTGGGCTTGCAGGCCAAATTCATTGTTGTAAACTGAATTTGTATGAGGTGTAGCAGGACTGAACCTTCTAATCTCAAATGCAGAAATGAATTGACTCCTGTGAGCTTTTAATGGCTCAAGAGTTGTAAATCCCTGCTCCTGCCTGTCATTTGCACCCTTTTAAGAGTGTTGCAGCATGGCTGGGATTGTGTGCCATGCTTTGCTCCCTGTGTTGTGCTGGAGAGTACCAGGATGCTCAGAGGGGTCTTCTTGCCCTGATGCTGCTCAGAGCATCCCTGGACCTTTACAGGGAGATATGAAGTGGTTGAATGCAGAGTGAGCATGGCTTCTGAATTTTGCTTTGTGCCCTGTTGTTGGTGAGGGACTTAGCAAAAACTATGGTATAGCACCAGGTGGACAGGATTTGTGAATTAGATGGATGACTATAGGATCAAAGGGCAGTGTTTCATTTGAGGCATCATAGAAATTTGTAATATTGCTGCAGACTTTATTCATAGGACAAAAGCTATCTCTGAAATTAATGGGTTTGGTCATGAAACCGTTTGGATTCAAGTACTTTAGGTCATGTGCTCGGTTGCTGGCCTAGGATTAAAGCCCATTTTGCAGTCCCTTCTCTGCATCTTCCCCTCCCCATTCCAGCCCTTGTCTTGTCCATTAATGTTAGAAGTACTCTGAAGCAAGGACTGTCTGAGAATGGCTGTCTCTGCCCGTGCTTCTAATTGCCACTGGAGCAGATGATAGAAACTAGTCCTTCCTGCCTGGATGAGTCACCCAGTCAAGGTCCCTTCCGTGCTTGCAAGATGCATTGTTTGGGAGAGGAGGATTCTTGTCACTTTGAATGCTCTGGTAGCTCCGAAGGGGTGGATGAACACTTGGGCATGTCTGAAACCACAACAGACTAGATGCCCCCAGGGTTTGCTTTTATTGCAGAGCCATTATTAGCCATGTGCAGGAATTCTGTTGTCTACAATGTGGTTGTGACCACAAAGAGCCCTCCAAATAACACCAGTGTCACATTTGTGAGCAATGGGCCATGTACAGGGCCACCTTTAGCCACCTCAAGGGGGTAGAGACTTACAGGGACCTACAAAATTAAGAGGTCTTGTACTCCCCCGACACCGTATTCAGACTAAACCCAGCATCAGTAATAATGTTTCTTTTACTTGCTCCAGGATGTCTGGAATTGCTGCCTTCAGCTAATCTGTAATGGAGGCAAACGGGCATGGGGTGTGTGTGTGTATGTGGAACAGGACAAGGGGCAGCTCTGTGCTTTCAAGGGGTTTCACTCTGTCAATTCCAGCAGGGATGAAAGGCTTTGGGTCCTGCTGCCTTCTCTGTGTACATATGGTAATAAAAATATTTACTGTTTGGGTAGTGTTGGGGTTTTAACTTTCACTGCAAAGCTGTGTGACTGCTGTACATTGCCCTGGGTTGATGGGTGTGGGCTCCTGACTGAATTCAGCAGTAGCTGTGAATCACATGTGCTCTAGGACAGACACAACTGGCCCTCCTGCTGAAGTGACTGGGCTGAGAGTGGTACCCCTTATGGCAGGGTTGTGCTGCCTCATTTCTCTGGGCTCCAGCTTCCACTGCTGCTGGGAGCGTGGTAGGAAAGAAGAGAAAGTTTCCAATTTATCTCGCTCTTTGTCTTCACAAACATCAGTGAAATACTAAAGATTGGATAGGCACAATTCTAACATGCTCACGGTTTTTATGCTGACACAGAACTCTGCTAAACCAGAAGGAATCACTCCAAAATCAGCAGGAGCGGAATCAAGCCTTGGAATCACATCACTTCCTTCCACCCCCAGAAATACTCACTGACCTCCTCTTTTCCCCTCCCATCACGCAGTAGCAATGTAAAATTAAGGAAAACGGCAGCAGCAGCAGCTGCTCCTTCGAGCCCAGTCCTGATGCGGCTGGGAGGACATTCCTTCCTGTGTTGTGGTTTGCTGACTTTTCTCTTTGTCTCATGTGTAATGGGAGCAGAGCTCATGGAGCAGGGATCTTAAGGCAAATGGCTTCTGTGGGAGTTTTTTTTTAACTTCACTTGGGCTGAATTCTCATCCCAATAGCGTAAGTATAAACCTGGAGAATTTTGCTACTTCTCTGGTCCCAGTCCAGGTTTATCCCAGTGAAAGCAGAAGCAGAAACATGCTCTGAGATGCTTTGTGGAACATTCTAGATGCCCACAGCAGCTATTTACTTTCCTTCATCATGAGAATTATGTCACCTCTGAGGGCTGAAGCCTCACCATCCCACTTGACTCTGAAAGGTACACAAACTGCTTGTCAGCTATGGGTTAGGATCCACAGAGGTCTTGTGATGCCCCACTATTTGCAGAGGACATTAGGCTGGCTGGGCTTCTTCAGCAGGGAAAGTGCAGCGAGGGAGGGCCAGTGCCTGGCAGGGTGGTGCCAGCCTTTGATTGATGCGAGGGGCTGAAGCAGGGAGCTGCTGGCTGAAATCAGGAAATCTCTAAGGCGTGAGCCTTTGAAAGGTGGATCTGGCTGCAACACAGGCTTTCTTTTTCTTGCAGACAGCCACAGTGCTGGCTCGGTGGATGTACTGGTACAAACCTCCACAACAAGATACATAAGATTCCCTGTGTCACTTCCCCACAGCTTGTCCCAGATGCCAATGGGGGTGGATGAGCGTGTGTAACACCCTAATGCTTTTTCTGCACAGTGATGGTCTTCGATGTGCTTCATTTATTCTCCTAGTCTGATCCAGCCACAAAGAGCAACAAGTTAGTTAATGCGACAGCAACAATGATTTTGCAGCGTGAAAGATAAGATTCCAAAGGCAGTGGAATGGCTCAGGATTTTCTGTAGTCTGGGGCACTTCTGTTTGTCAGTGGTAGAACTCATATTGGACTCATTTGTAGTATATCATTTAGCAAACATTTTGCTGTTGTAATTTTTTGTTTAATCTGCAATCAAAACTGCCATTGCTGGAGGTATGAGGTCAGGCCTTGGGGGCAACAGATGAAACTATCAAGTCAAACTCAAGAAGCCTGCAAAACAGATACACACACAAAATGGCAAATAAAAGTCCTTTACAAATATCTTTACAAACAGGAATATTTAGAGGGAAGCTGGGATGGGAGGGAGGGGAAATCAGTCTCTTCTATAAGCCAGGCCATTCCCACTGGCATTCATGAGGAGTTTAACATGACTGGCATTGATGGCATTTTGGCACCATTTGCAGTGGGAGCAGACACCTGGGCTTGGAGGAATGTGGTGGGGAAAGTGATTAAATGCTGACTGCTTCACTGGTACTCCCTCTATGGGATTTCAAAAGGAACATTTTCTTGCTACTATTTTTGCCTGGCCTTGACTTTTCCCTGTTGATAGATTGGGACACTTTTGACACTTCCCAGCCGGTAAGCAATGTGTGGGTGCGGGATTCCTCTTTGGGGTGAAGGACACTCGCTGCTGTGCTGATGCTGTGCAGGACTGTAGCTCAGTGATGTAGAGCTGGCCACTCTGAAACCACAGAACACTTCCTGTGAGGACTAATCCATGACAGAGACCTCTCTAGTTTTTCAGGGGTGGGCACCTATTGATTTATTGCAGTCAGTTCTCAGTCTTGCTAGTTGTACCCTTTCCAAGAAAAAAAAAAAAGGAGAAAAAAGAAGTAATTCTGGCAATCCTAAGAAGGCACTGGAAATGTTGGTTTGTTGCAGTTCAAAAGAAAATTTGCTGCTACTTTCTTTTTTTTGGATTGCATCAGTGCTCTGCAGCTGGCTGTAGAAATTTGATACCTCATCTAAAATAGGTCAGTCTTTTCCAAGTAAGAAACTATGGCTATTTTGTGTGGGCAATTGACTTCACTGAAAATTTCAGGAGTTGAATTTAAGTCAGATGGCAAGCTCAGAATGAAATGGAAAGTGTCACCTTCAGGAGGGAAAGAATTTTTTTAAAAATTGGGAGCGGTAGATGAATCTTGGATAGATTCAAGGAAAATCTTTGATTTCATGTGTTGAGATTTAGCCTTGGAGTTCCATAAAAACCCTGGAGAACTATAGGTGTTGATGGGGTTAATTTGGTAATAGTGCCAGCACCTTTCATTGGTGCTGTTCACAAATGATAAATATGTTGTTGTGTAGCACATATAAACTGGGGACTACAGAGCTGAGGTTTGAGCAGTCCCTAGTGTTTTGTTGCCCTCCCTTGCTGCCTGGAAATTTCTTCATTTTTTATACATGAAGAATTTGATAATCAGTTTGCTCTGTGAGTGAATCATCAGTTCTCCAGAAGAGCAGCCTGAAAGCACAGGGTTACACAAGCTGATTTATTCTAGCTTATGTACTTCAGGAGATTCCTTTGGCCTTTGTCCCTTTATCTTTGCTCTTCTCCACTCCACCAGCACTGCTGCAGGGCAGGCAGTGCCATCCTGCTTTGCACACGTGGGCTTCTGAGTCTGACATACCAGAGCAGGAGTAACTGGCATAAGATCACTTGGAAATCCCATAGTAGAACTGAGAATTGTAATATGTAATTGTTTTCTCATGTTTACACAGAAAAAATGCCTCACAGCAGTTAGAGGGCTTCTGTATTAGTTAAGTTTCAGAACTTATTTTTTAGTTCTGCATCTAAGCCACAGTAATTTTGTGTATATGTCATTGTTTCATTTATCTTTCTGTCTTTTTATCTGCTGGAGACACCTGATAGATGAGTTCAGCAAGCAAGGAAAGCAGATGGATCATTCTTTCATAAACACCACAGTCCTAGGGAAGGCTTTTAAAACCATCAACTTCCATGCTTTGTAGTCATTTTAATGTCTTGGAAGTGTATGGTGTAGATCAACCTGGTAGAAATCTATAATTTACTGTAGGTTGCTGTGTGCAAGGCTCTGTTTGAGGTCTCAGTCCCATCAGACTGTAGGGGTCCCTGCTAAGACTTGGCAGAAAAAAGCCTGGGAGTGCCACCTATGTAGTTTTATATAATGGAAGTGGCAGCATGAATGTTTGAGTCTTCTCCATGTAACTAAGTTGTCCAAGTTTTCACAAGAAATCCATAATGGAGCCAGGGTTTGACTGCCCAGAACATTAGTCCAGCAAATTAGCCAAGAGTACTGCCTTTCCATTCAGAATTATTTCAAAAGCTTTCTCTTTTGAAACAAACAGTAATTCATGGAAACATTCTCCCATGCATTTCGCGAGAATAGAAATTCAGTCGAGACTTTCTGTGTGGCTGCAAGGGCAGAGGTGTGCTCTGCGAAAGTAAATGTTCTGATAGCAGATAATTTAATGAAGTTAAATTAATTAAGCTAGAAGAAAGTATTTATATTTAATACTATAAAAGGAACCAAAGTGAATGGAAGGGTTACTGAGCTTGTTTCAAAATTTTATGGTAAACCATTTCAGTCCTCTTACTGCTTATATGAGTCAGGGTTTTGTCTTCATGGTTCTTTTTACAGCTCTCAACACAATTCCATGTAATTGGTGTCCCTAACAACCTTTGGAGTAGGCCAGGCTTAAAATTCAAAGTGGAGCAAGGAATTTCACTGTGAAGGAAGATTAATGTAATCAATTATGTTTTGTATGTAGATCTGGAAGTGTCAAAAATCATTGGACTGAGATTTACTCCTTTGTGGAAAGCCTAGCTGAGAAGTTCATAAGGTAAAGTTTTTTTAAGATTATACTTTAATTTCCTGTATATAATTTTTTTTTGTTCAGTGCTTATTAGAAAATTAATTTCTGCTGAAGCGATGTGGATCTGACCTGTTCTTCTCTTTCAGCCCAATGTTGCGGATGTCTTTCATTGTTTTTTCTTCACGAGGCACTACGATCATGAAACTAACAGAGAACAGGCAAGTACCTCTCACAGCATTCCTCCAGAAATGCTCTCAATCCCTTCTCTCAAACAGTGAGTGGCCCCACACGCAGAATTTGGAGATCTGTCTTGGTCCTTGGTGTGGCACCAACTGAAATCCTCTCCTCCATTCCCAGCTGGAGGAGGGCTTAGAAGGCTTTTGGGTGTCCCATTTCAATTTTCTTTTCAGCTTTGTAAGAGAAAGGTAGCACTGGGCTGTCTGTTCTTTACTGTGGTATTTCACAGTGGGAGAAACTGCATTTCCAATTGAGGATCCAGGTACATACTTGCTATCCCCAGCTATGCCCAAAACTATACCCAAAAAAGGGCAGTTGTTTGTGGAAGAGATCTCAGACCCTTAACTAGTGAGCAGAGGAGTGTATGAGAGTCCCCCAGTGCCTTTGGAAGGCACTCAAAGCCCTGACCTTTACACCAGCAGCTGGTTGTCCCCAGTGCTGGAGCAGGACCTTACCAGGCTGTGGCACCTCTCTCCTGGGCTGCCTGCAAAAGGCACCCATGCCAGAGGTGGTTTGCAAAGCCAAGTGACAGGCTTTATAAGAAAAAAAAAATACTGGAGCAAAATTTTTGTTGCCAACTTCACAACCAAATTCTCTTTCTTTAAAAAACCCCAAACCGCCACTGAAAAAAGCCCCAGCACAAAAAAATCCCATCATCCAAAAAAGTATTACTTTGTAAATTTATTTTGCCTTATACATACAAATCCCTGTCACTGGGGTGTTTCTAAGTATTTTCTTTCATTTCAGCTTAAAGCCTTCACTTTTGCTGCTGCTGCTCTCTGTGTGAGGGCCTTAATAGTACAGGGCATCCTATAAAATAATGGGAACTCTGGAGCAGAAAAAACAACTACTCCCTCAACTTTGTACTCCAGGGACTCATCCAAAGCCAAAAACCCTGCAGGGCTCTTGCTTTTCTGCTGGCTCCCTTGAGTTTTGTTTCTGGTCTCCTTCATATATGTTGGTGACAGACCTCCAACTTGCTTACATTTCCCTGGGTGAATTGCTCTTGTGGAAAGTAGACAGGAACCCTCTGTCAATATGTTGAATGTGGTATTAGAGTGTTCCATGTCCTGAACTCCTGGTCTCTGTATGGATCACTCTGTGCCTTTTCAGTTCATTTTATACTTCAAAATGATAAAAATGTGCTTTTTGCCCTAAGGACATTCCCACTCACAGCTCCTGATTTTTACCTTCATCCCATATAGCCTCCTGTATTCTCTGTAACTGTGGTTGTGTCACCTAAAATACTTAGTTGCAAAATGGAGTTTAGAAAGGTTCTCACTATTCTCCTATAAAAAGGTCACCCCATGGCATCTGGAACTGATGTTTGAACTGCCTGTATCTTATATGTTGAATATTCATGCCTTGTGTTCCATTAATATAACGAAAACTTTGTCAAGAATCAGTCTTTTGGTGATCAGTGATCAATTAAATTATTAATGTCCCTGAACAATCCTCTTGGTTAATGGGTATTTGGGGAGAAAGAAGCTGTGGAACAGGGGTCATGACATGGAAGTGCCTCTGTTTCCAGGGAGTAATCTATGCCCCAGGAAGGCTGATCAATCCCTGGTCTAGGATAGGAAATTCTCATCATTCCCATCCTGTTCTCTTATCTTTTGGCCTCTGTCTTTAAAATGGAAAAATCCTAATCCAGACTGCCCTGATAACTGATTGAATACAGAGTTTTAATTTGTCCCATTTTTGTGACAGGGTCATAACCTTTTAAACTCTTTTGTTCTGCAGTTTGTCAAAGTTTAATATCTGGCATTGGCTTTAATTCAATCTTATCCTGACTGAGAGCATACGAGAATGAAGGAGCAGGGTCACAGTTGCATCTTTAAAATATGTTACCCTAATGCTGTACCCTGTGTCTGGTTTTGTGCTCCCATGGGTGATTGGCTGAGAAGTTGTGGGTTTTGAAAAAAATCCTGGTTCAATCAGTGTTTCAGCTGATGTGTATGCACTCTGTGCAATTGATTGTCAGGGTGCATAATCTAGCTGTGGTACAGGAGTATCTCAACAAAAGAAAAAAAAACTTGTAATAAAATGTTCTCACGGGTTTTTTGTTTGTTTGTTTATTTGCATTTGGTATTTTTCAATCCAAAGGGAAGCCATAAGACGAGGGCTCAGCATTCTTAAGGAAGAACTGCCTGGAGGAGACACATTCATGCATGAAGGATTTAAAAGGGTACATATCACAGTACCTACTTTCTTTGTTTTTACACATATAAACTTGGTTTACCTCCTGCTGGTAAACTTAAGAGCTAACCATGTTCTACCCTTTGTTGCAGGCAAACGAGCAAATTTACCATGAAACCTATGGAGGTATGTGTTGTGAATCGTTCACGTTGTATATCTGCATGGAAAAGACAGGGATTATAATTCTCCTTATGACCTGCAGTAAACTCACTAAAAGAAGTATTGGAGAGGGAGCAGTGTTGTGCAATACTGCATTCCATTTTGACTACAGCCCTACTTTTATATGCGTGATTCAGGGTTTACTGAGATCAGAGAAGACCACTATGATCCCAGATCTGACCATTGCAGAGTGCAGACCAAACCATTACAGCCAGAGCTGCCCATCTTGCACCCAGGCAACAGGAATACCCACGTTTTTCTGTTCCCTTCTGTCCTGATGCACTCACCCTGTCTGCTTTGTGGTCCCACATCCTTGTTCTCATTAGTGTAGATGTGAAGGAGGGTTTTGCATCAGTGTGAATGATTCTAATGTGTTCAGCATGATGTGTTCAGATTCTGCGTTGCTAAAATGTGCATTTTCAGTAAATTTTGAGAGGAAAGTGTATTTGTTGGTTTTTTCTGTGACAAAAGAACACCTAGTTAAACAAGACTTGGCTAGTTCATACCCTGATGTGAGATTGTTCTCATTTGTGGGCTGATGGTCTCTTTGGAAGATGGAGAAACAGGATTTTTATTAAAATAGGCTAGTGTAGGAATAGTAGCTCTGCACAGTGTTGCAGAATTTCTGCCAGTAAAATCAGGAGTCCTGAAGTGTCCAAGTGAAAACAATTTTGCTTCATAGCATATAGCTAAGAACTAATCAGGTATTCTGTAAACTGAATTAGGAAGGAAAAATAGTAGATTAGATCTGGATTTAGAAGCTAAACTCCCAGGGAAGGAACAAGTGTTGAAGAGAAAACAAAATAAGATCTCCTGTATTTTTCAGCCTTTTTCAATGGTGCTGGGCAGAAAAAAAAGAATCCAAGCTATATTTTTTCCCCCAAGTTGCAGGTCATTTTTTAAGATTTCTGTCTGTGTCTGACATGACATGGGAAGGACTGCGTGGCATAAGAAACCTGTCAGAACTAATCAGTCTTTAATTTCAGACAGTATGGGGGAAGACACTTGAAATGGTAACAGATTATTGTGAAAAAATAACAAATATTTGCCTGAAAGTAACATGTATGTATATTAGTTACTTGGCTTAAGAACTGTAGACTCAAAATGACTGGTTGAACCATAGTTTGCATGTTAATTTGATTTAATTTTGTTAACAGGTTGCATTTTTCCAGGTAGCATTGTATTCTATACTGCATTCCATATATAAATCTCTGTAGTCTATGCAACCTTTTCACTTAAGTTTAGATGGGATAAGAAATGTTGTATCACAAGACATGACTTTTTCTAATGAACCTGATCTTAAGGTTTTCACATGCTCAGAATTCCTGTGAATTTCACTGGAAGTTCTTGTTGCTTGAGAACTGTAGGACTGACCTCCCTGTAGAAGCCCATTTCATGCCATGTTCCGTGGGGTTGCTCTTTCAAAGCCTGCTGGAGGAGAAGGTAGGATGGCAGGAAAGCTCTTTTTGCAGAGGCATCTCTTACCACCATCTCTGGGCAGCGTTTATCTAGAGACAGATTTGTCAAGAGAAGAGAGGAAACCTCTCCTTCTCTGGGAACCCATTTTGTCAGTTCTCCAGGTGGAAGGTCTGGCTGTAGTCTTGGTGGGTGCTCTATTTTATGCAGAACAGAAAGGTTGGTGTGTGTGCCTTGTTAGAGCAGCACTCCCCCTCCAGTGGTGGTGCTCGTGACGTGAAGGTGCACAGGCTTTAGCTCACTGTGTGCCTCACATCTGGCCCTCAGCTGGTGTGTCCCCAAGTCCATGCAAATCGGGCTGAGAGTTTGGCCTTATGTGTTTGTATTTATTTGTCAGCAAAAAGGATTGCTTCACTGGAAGTTCACTTCTTTTTTCCATTGCTGAATCTTGTGCCATGTGTGTGCAATCTGTTGTTGACTGTCCTCCGTGCAGGGGTTCGGACCGCGAGTGTGATTATTGCCCTGACGGACGGAGAGCTGCAAGATGCTCAGTTTTATTATGCAGAACAAGAAGTAAGTCACTTTTGTGTTTATCCAAACTAATCTATGTCAAACCTCTACACACTTACTGCTGGCTCCACTGACTATATGGCTTTGCATTTAATGGCAGTTCTTGGGTTTTTTAGGCCAACAGAGCGAGAAGCTTTGGAGCTATTGTTTATTGTGTTGGAGTGAAAGATTTCAATGAAACTCAGGTAACTTGCTTGCTCTCTCTTGTTGTGTTTTATTTTTGTTGTACTACTGCACAAGTAACAGCATCAGATGAAGGCATTTATTTAATTACTTGAGGCATAAATCATTTTGTGTCACTATGATGTCCTTTAGCAAGTATGAAAGGGCCTGGTTTTGTTCACTGTAATTTTGTTTTGCTTGTGATTTATGATTGTCTTTCTTTGCAGCTGTCAACGATTGCTGACAGCATCGATCATGTTTTTCCAGTTAAGGGAGGCTTTTATGCCCTAAGAGGAACCATCGATTCAGTAAGTTGGATATTCTGAAATGCAGTAAAGGGTGCCCTTTCCTGCATTAATAAAGCATGGATGAAAATGCTTACCAAAAATACCCTTATCTAAATCTTTTAGATTCTGAAGAAGTCTTGCATTGAGATCCTAGCAGCTGAACCATCCAGTGTTTGTGCAGGAGGTAAGTTTCCACAAGAACAGTGTGTTAAGGCAAATGAATGACACTGATGAAACATCAGGAACTACCTAATGTAGTATTGGAGCCTGTGAATGTGTTAGAGGATCCTCTCAGGCCATGGCTAAAGCCCTGCATGTTCCTCCTCAGCTTGAGAAAAACATTCTGACAATAAACATGCAGCTGCTGTGGCTGAGTACCAGCTTGGAGAGTTGGCAGAGGTAACACTCAGTGAACTGGGGACACCACTTTAAAAAAAAAAACCTGAGAGAGAGAAGAAAAGTAATGTAAAGCCAGACCGAGGTGTTTCCGAGTCTAAAGGCAGTATCTCTGACATTTCTGAAAAGACTGCATTCCTGGGATCTGCTAGGACTTGTCAGCAGTTTGAACAAGATTTTGCAAAACATTTACAGAAATTTAAGATTTATTGAACCAAATACAATTTGCTGCATAGGCCAAGATACCTCTTGTGTTTTCTGAAATGCTGATGTTATTTGAAAGAACCATTTTTCTTTATGGTGAACATGAAGGATACCCAGAGGAGTTGTTGGTAATTTCATGCCTTTCATATCTAGTATATTTAACTGTGATTTTTTTCTGGTTTTTGTTAGCAGTTCTCTTGCTTTGTTTTTGTCTACTTTAGAAGCTATTGCAGAGTGACACCATAAGTTTGCTGGAAGGTACAGTTTTCAGCATGGGTATTTAGCTCTAGTGTTAGTGTCTTGTGTTTATTTCCTTGTACACTGTAAAAAAGAGCACATAAAAAATTGCACTGATGCATGAAAGCTGACCTTGAAAACAGATAAAATATGTAACACAGGAAAAATTTAATATCACAGAAGAGAAGTTGTTCACTCTTCATTTCCACATGTCAATCACAATATGATCTTACCCTCAGTGTTTCAATTTAACATGAAATATCCTTGTGTCTCTTGAATTATTCCTAAGTATATTATTGTGGACTAGATGTAAAATCTCATCTTTAGAAAATTTAAAGGAATGATTTTACTTTTAAAAAATATTGTGGAGTTGATTCAAAAAAACAGTTTTAAAGCTTTGACATTTAAAGCTTTTTATTTCATAATGATACTTTTCTATTTTTACTTACTTATTGTATATTTGTTAGTTATTGTATACCTAACAATTTTTTGTGTAGAGCTTATTGCAAACTGTCCTGTTCAACAGAAATTCATTTAGCTACATGACAATGTGAGTGTTCCAATAGGAGGGTTTTCAGTTGTATTCTTTCAGTTGTTTGAAACAATGTTAAGAATATTGGAAAGTGGAATTTGAAACCTTCTTTTTTCAGATAGAATGTTGAAAATCTTTATGGAGTATTTGAGAAAATGAATTTTCAAGAAAAAAATTTCTTTCAACGAAATTAGTGTATTTCAGCAAAAAGTAAAATTTGGTTTTTTTCCCCCAAAGGATAATGAGTTCAAACCATTTCATTTTTGCTAAGCTTGCTAGGTAACAACTTTACGACAAATGCGATTAAAATTACACAAGTACACTTTAAAAATAGTTTGCCCTTAAAAATGTCGTTGCCTTACTTGGATCTGTAGAAGTTTTTCATTGTCTCTGTGGCTTTCAAACCAGACCAGTATAAATTGGGCAGAATCAGTTTCTGTGTATTGCTGCTGATTCAGCCAGGTTCTGGTGCTTCTTTCACTTCAATGCTGAGGTTTGCTCTGTCCCTGTTGCCAGCAAGGGCTGGCACATGGCGAAGCTTTACTGCCCCATCTCCACATGCTTGAAGGTTTGTTTGCAGCAGCAGAGAGCTTGAAAATGGGAGGAAGCCCGAACTGCAGCTCCACATGGTGTACACTGTTTGTATTTACTGTTTGTACTTTGTATTCAAAGTATTAAAGCCTTCAGCACTAAGAATCAGGCATGTAATAGCATTTATTATTATCCCACAAGCCACAGCTTAAATTACCTCCTGCAAGAGGCTTTGCAGCATGAGGCTACAAATATTTACATTTTTGCTTAGATTTATTATCCTTTATTATCCCACTTACTTCAGCATAGCTGGAGGTTCATCTGTATAGCAGTGTGCACCACTGTCTCCTGGAGGGAATCTCCTGGGATTAAACTTTTTTCATGGTAGTGTGAGCCCAGATCTCGAGTTCAGTTCACTGGACAGTTACAGTGCTACTCTATGTGTCATGTGGTTTATTTTATTAATGTGCTTCATTTGGACTTTACTTCATAGGCTTCACTATTTTTTGCATTAATTTCAGAATTTTTATGCGTTTTAAATACAGGTAATTACTGATAGAGTTCACTGATAATGTATAACTGTGTTAAGATACATAGCCACTGAAACCTACATCAAAATATTTATATACACTTGCATGGCGGATGTACCCACTGGCTGAAAATTAAAATGTAACATTTTCTAGGAATTCACCATTCCTCACCCTTTTAGGTTAGGAATGTTTGTTTGCTTGATTGGTTTTTTTTAAATACATAAGAGAAATTTGCATTTCAAAATGATGATTGAAAAATAATAGACCTTTGGAAAGAGTGCAATATATTACCACATTCTCCAGCAAAGATGTTTATCTGTTTACAGCCTTGAAATGTGTGTCTGTCCATGCTTTTTGTATGAAACATATCTGAGTGAGGTGATAATTGGTTTAGCCTTTATTTAGTATTGCTAGTAATTTTTGTAATTTGGTTTGAGACCATAAGAGGTTTGTGTAGCTCAGTGGAAACAAGAACAAGTTATGGTCAGGTTCTGAGCCACTCCTTGTAAGTGTTCCCTTAGTTACTACTGCATTGGTGATTACTGATGATCTTGGCTTCATTTTTGACTTGTCAGAGGTTTAGTAAAACGCTAATGGAACAATTTCTGTGTGTTGACAATTCCAGTTGGGACTCTGGCTTTCTGTGACGAAGCTATCTGGCAAGTCCGGTTACAAATTGATCTCGTCATATTGTGACAGCTATCTGATGTTTAATGCTTTTTGACCCTGCAAATTCATTGTCCCCAATGTGGAGCAGTGTAGTTGGGTCCCTCCTGTTTGGTCTGATTTAAAGTGACCAAGACATGCAGCCTGTAAACAGGCTATCAGTGCAGCATCAGAGGTGCCTCATATCCCGTTTGACAGCATCATTGCTTTGATTACGCTTATGGTGCACGGATGTGATTGAAAGGTTTTGTTGGATGTGGCATCCTACTGGCCACATCAACTACCAGGTGTGGATGCAAGCAGTCAGCTTCTCATCAGAGTCAGAGAAGCGGAGCCGACAGCACAGCCAGTGCACACCAGCTTCAACCTACCATCTCGCTGCCAGCGCCGCCCGGGTAGTTCAGTGCTGACCTTTTTCCCTTCGCTGTCTTGTCAAAAGCTGCAAGCTGGGATCTGACAGTAACTAAGGCAGAAAAGGACGCAGCCAGAGCCAGGGCGCAAAATTAAATGGAATTAGCCATTTCAACAGACCATCATCTAGAACATGCTAATGCTCCAGAGCAACCGAGGGGGCAGGCTTCTGAACAGCAAAAACAAACCCAGTACCAGCTGTTTACAGTTCCCTGCAAGTCTGGTGTACTGTCAGCTTGTGTTGGTGGACAGGTTACTGCCCAATCACTTGTTCACAGCTGACTGTGCAGAGTGGCAGTCACGGTGACAAGAACGGCAGGAGAGGTAAACTGTCCTGACAAGACTAAACTTCTAGATGTAGCTTTTACCTTTGATGCCTTGTGTTGAAAGTTTCTTACTTGCTGCATCTTTTTAAAGCCACTGAAACAGCCACCAATTAAGCTTTTGTGATTGCTGCCTTTTAAGGCCATTAGTTCATGAGAAGGGGACGAACAACTTAAGTGCAATTTTGTTTCAGCAAGCTTCTATTAAAATATAAAATTGAGATGGGGAAAAACGTTATCATCTTGTGTGGGTGTTCAAGCCATTGTGAAGTGGGCTGGCTACAAGCAAGTCTGGCAGTGTGTGGTCCCAGGCAGGTAGTTCTGGTGGGTGGGCAGAGGCCCAGTTGCCTTCAGGGCTGGTCGTGACGCCCAGCTCTGCTGGCAAGAAAAGGGATGCTCATCAAGAATAATTCTCAGTATATCAGCTGGGTTAGATGTGGAATGGCTCAGGGCATGAATCTGACTAAGAGTAACTCATGAATCTTATTGGAGTAAGAAGCAGATGAATCTTCCCTACAGCCCATTTTCATTTGTTTAAAGAAATCCCCACCACCCACAGTGAGAACCAGGATGTATAACCCTTCCCATTAAAAAGAGGCCAAATTCTGATGCTGGATTTGTGTATTTGGTTCTTGGTGTGCTCGCTGAGATGTCAGATGTTATCATCTTTCTTTAACAAGGTGCCTAAGCACATTTCATTTCAAAATGCACTCTAGTAGATACTTTCTTTTTCACCTCCCAAAATATCTCGCTTTTGTCAGTTCAGAGCCCTGCTCTAGAGCAAGTTACCATGATGAAAACCAGAGAGTGGATTTCCAGTGCTCAACTGTAATTTGTCAGTGCCCTAGTCCACACCACCTGGACCTCAATGCAGTGAGAATGGCAATGAACGAGTGGTTTTGGCAAAAAGCTATTTGTACAGAAAAGTTAAAGCACCCCATGTCCTTGTGCTAGCTTGCCAGCTGAATGTATTTCAGCCACCTCTGGACCCCATGTAGCATTATCTAATAACAATTCCTTCCTCCAAAGCATACAGATAACATGGCAGTGCCTTGTATGGAATGTCACTGAAAGCCAAATCTTACATCGCTGAAAATCGTGTACTGCTCCCTTCAATCCTACCAGCATTGCTTTGCCCTCCTGTTTCACACGTTCATCAAAGTATAAATGATGCATGTAGACTTGTTTGTGGTTTTACTTGCTACTATCGGAGTACTATATAATTTATTCATATTTTTCTGTGTGAACTAGAAGATTAATTGGTCCTGTGTTGTGCTGTTATACTCAGTGTATTGGGCTGCTCTCAGATGCTGCTCAGAGGCTGGTGTGAGAGCCCTGTGGAGGATTTGGTTAAAGTCGGAGATTCATGCGTGAAAGTACAACTTCTGTGCTTTCCCTTCTGTTGTGCCAGGGATCTCAGCTCTCAGCTTGTGTGCAGTGTCAGAGGGAGTTTCAAAAGTGTGCTGGGGGCAGAACAAATTTGTAACATCTCTCCACCTGCTTGCATTAAAGATGTTATCTCTGTGGTCAGTGTAGCAGCCACAATGGCTTTTTGTGTCCTTGCCAAACAAGTTTACCTTGCCATTTCCCTTCCTGGTGCATCTTGTGCCTAGTTTGGCAATTCAGGCTCACCCTAGCAGAAGGGGGGCTATGGCTGTGTGTTGGGCTTCACCTGTGCACAGGAAAAGGGAGGGAAGGATGGCAAACTGTAGTGTCTTTAGAGCTCTGAGGAGAAGTGCTAGCTATGTAGGTTACTAATGAATATATTTAAAAGCTCAATGGGGAGAAGCTGAGAAAACAAAGCCCGATTTCTTTCTTTTCCTCAAGTTACCTTTTCTGTCTCTAACTGTACTGGGTGTGATGAGAGCAGGTGCTTTCATGATAGACATAAACTCAGCAATCCTACCTGTCTCTATCCCTTCCCTTCCCCTGCACGTTTCTACTTCTAGTAGATGCTCAGCCAGGCATTACTGATCTCTCTGGCAATACAGAGAGTTATTTTGTAGGTTTGTGAATAAGCTCCATGCACTGCAGCGTGATCAGCAGTGGAGGGCATGTGCAGTTGGGATCTCATTTCTGACAAAGATTTGGCTTTACTCAAATGCAAAACTGCTCTGTCAGTAAAAAGGCTATTGAAATGTTTGCCAAAAAAACCAAACCTGATGATGCTTCTCCTGCTTCAATGAACAAATCGTAGGTGCTTATCACAATAATGTCAAAAATCACACGTGCCTTCCCTATCAGGACTAAAGCAACAGAAGTTGTGGCAGGTCTCTGTGCCACTGCTGGTATCAGCTGCTGGGGCAGAAATGTGGGGGAAGATCACAAAGAAAACGGTGGTGCCTGGGTCCTTGGATATTCCCATGCAGAGCAGATTTTTAGTGGGGCTGTGCATGGACTCAGTGCATGGGCAGGAGCACTGTTTTTATCCAGGGTTTGTACCGGATGCAAAACTTTCTCTCTGAGTCACAGTTTTAGGAGGGGAGTTCTGTCCGTCAGCATCTGCCTGAACAGAGCTGCTGCTGAAAGCCTAGTGCCATCTGCCGTGAAGATTAGGGGGAAGGACTGGTACTTGTGGTTAGCAAAGGTGTCTGCCCCAAAAGCTGTGGAGGAGTCATGAGATAACATCAATCAAGTCAGACTTAGTTTTTCTGTGGCACCTTTAAGGCATTCCAGTTCTGTGTTACCCTTGTGGGATCTGATTTGAGACAAAGAGAAGACTCTGAAGCATTAATGCTACTCTTGGATATTGCTGCTGAACAGAGAGAATGTTAGCATGAATGTTTTATTTCAGGCATAGAACAGAGAAGAGCAATTGTCATGTTTTAATTCAGGTCACTCTGAACAGAAATGCTGTATTTGAGTTATTTCTCATAAATCTTCTGTATTTTCACTTACAGAATCCTTTCAAGTTGTGGTAAGAGGCAATGGCTTTTATCATGCAAGAAATATCGACCAGGTACTCTGCAGCTTCAAGCTCAATGACAGCGTCACTATCAGTAAGTTTGCAGGCTGGTGGATGGCAGTGACCCCTGTGGCTGTGTCACCTCACGGGACACAGGCCAACTCCCATCCATGTTAAGGGGAGTCCTTGCAGCAGATTTGAGAGGGAGCTGGGGTAGAAGTGTGCGCTCAAAAGAAGCTTGAAATTGATCCTCCTTCAGTGCAGTGACCAGTGGGCATTGTGTTGGGAGCACTTGCCCAGGGCATGCTGCTGCACAGTGACCTTAGCACCGCTGTAGTGATGCGTGTGGGTCCTGCATACAGCAAGAGACTACTGGGGATCAGGTTTGAAGATGAAAACTTAAAATTGCTTCCTATTCCCTTGTTCATCACCAGTAAAAAGAAATAGTGCTATCTTGATCCCCTGGTGGTGTTTTTAGAGTTTTTATTCACCAATTTAGAAGACAATTGCCATAAAGCCAGGCCTCCCAGGCATGCTCTCTGACACCAGTTGCTGGTCCCTGTAACATGGAAACTCCCTGGCATTGCTGTGCTGAACAGAGTCTTTTGTTTGCTGTCTCAGCAGACAGGCAAAGGACTAAATGGTCAAAAAAAGGTGGAGTGTCCAATTTCTCAGCAGTCCCCTCTCATTCCTGAGCAGCTGTGTGTGTCTGGCAGAGTGAAGCATGGTGTGTGAGGAGGGGAGCTCTGCTCCTTTTTCATATATGCTACCCTTGTGGCCTGCACACAGTAGAGGCTTTCATATTCTGTCATGGCCACACTGGTGCCTTTCCTAGCAGTGAATTCACTTACAAGAGGGAGCACATGAATTGCTCCTTCATTTCCCATCCCAGTTGTCTATGTCGACACTGCAGTCAATCAGCTCTGGTGGTCCTTGCATTTATTCCACTTACAGATATGCTTTAACCAGGATTTGTTTTTGTGGTTTATCAGCTAGACAGACTTTTTGTTTTTTCTTCCTTGTCCCCAATCATTAGCACCTTGACTGGACTTCACATAATGAATGCTGACCTGGGCCTGGAAATACACAGGAGGGAAACTACTCTGATTCCATTCCAACTCCATGCTGTGTTTTCCTTGGGTTACGTTTGCAACAGATGTTGTGACAAGATGCTGATCTATGCTTGTTTTTTTTATTCTCAGGCTGGCCTTAAAACATATCACTGATTTCTATGCCCTCATCTCTGCCAAGGCAGGGAAATGAGTTCTGTATTCAGGTGTGCTTGAAGTGGGTGAAACATGAAGGAACAACTCTTATACCTGTTGTTGCTTGAGTTAATTTTTTTCCTAGATAAAAAGAGTAAATAAGCCTCTAAAGTATAAATAAGATGGCAGCTTCTATCAGCCCATTATTCCCTTGGGTTTGACACTTGTAGACCAGTCTGTATCCAGACTGGCACCACAGTTGCTTTGCTGACCATTCAAGCAAAGCAATAGTCACTGGAGTGATGTGTATGCTCTTGTGCTTCAGCTTACACGCTTTTGGTGGAGTGGCAATGCAGGACTCCTGCTGGGCCTCCTGCCTATATTCACAGGACTTGGCTTTCTGTATGTGACTTCTGAAAGCAACAGGATTAACACTGCTGGTTCCTGGAGCAGTGGAGTGCAAGGAGGTGGGAAGACATGTGTGCCCTTGTGTTTGACTTTGCCTGCACCAAACCCTTATAAACGTGGGCTGTTTACAGATGATGCTGCCACAGTGGGGAGGTTGGGTCCAGGAGAAGCAGCTAGTGCAGAGCAGGTTCTCCTGGTAACATCAGTCATGGCCCCTCTCTGCCTGTTTCCTGCAGATGGCCAACCATTGTTTGGGTTTGGGTTTTCTTCTCCCCAGTATTTTCACATTTCAGCTCTACCCTGTCTTTCTCCTTCCTTTTTCTTGGGCTCAGACAGTGCAGCCTTGGATTGTTTTCTGTGTGTGTTTGAATATAGGTAGACAAAAATTGAATCCTAAACTTTTGAGCCCTTGAGTAACTTGAGGGGTCAGAGTATTCAGTGTCAGTCAAGGTTGCATGTAATTTTAAGATAGACATGATGAACAGTGCTCAAAGCTGAATTCCAAATGCTTATCACTGCTGTCAGGAACAGAGATAAACTTCCAATTCTCAGCTGTGGTATCTCTAGCCCGAAAGCACCATGTTGGCATCAATATGAATGGTTATTCTCTACTTGGATTTGTCATCAGCACTGTTGGGGAGTACTGGTACTTGCCAATATGCTGAATTTGTCTGTGGCTGTCATTGGTGTCAGTGTTTCTCAGTGGGGTGACCTGCTTGGAACTATTTTTTTTTTCATCCCTGATAGTTATATTAATTTCTTTTCAGATGAAAAGCCGACTTTTGTTCATGACACATACTTACTCTGCCCTGCCCCAGTGATAGAAGATGCTGGACAGTGAGTATTGCTTTCCAGCCTGTGTCAAGAGAGAGTGGACTCCTGGGTGAGGATGTCATACCGAGCCAAAGGCTCAGGATTTTGCCCAAAGTGTCAAGCTAATAAATGTGTGTGTGTGTGGTATTGCAGCCATCTCCTTTGTGCCAAATCCTTTCCTAGTAGGAGGAGCATAGCTCTATTTAATGTTGGGTCTTCAGCACAGTTTAACCAGGTCTTCTTAGACCATAGCCCCCTATCATAGAATCACAGAATGATGATTCCTCCTCTCTTCCTATATCCTGTTCTTTCAGACCAAAAGGTAATTAAATTCAAGACAAACTTTAAATTTTGATGGAAAAGGAGATGCTTGATTTGAATTCCTTTGCTGCTGTTGTGTATGCTGCTTCCTGTACTTAGCTCTGCAGTGTCTAGCATTGATATTTTTCAGCCTTTTTAATCCTGTAGACTCCTGGGAAGCATGGCACAATGCCCTACCTTTTTCCTAGGCAATCTTATGGGTGCTTAAATACTGTACTGGGGCTAAGGGTGAATGCCTCCCTCCCCTTTTGTATTTGTGGGTGAAGGAAATTGATTTGGTGGGGTTTTGTCTTTTTTTTCTTTATTATCACTTTAATTTTTTCCCTTGGACTCTTTCTCGGATGTTGGAAAACGGTTAGGGAAGATTCTCCTTGAATTTCACTTGGATTTCAGTGTTTTTCCCCTTTTCAGTCACAATGCAGGTGTTCTGGATTTGCTTGGATACACAATAACACATTCTGACTCATTGACAGAAGGGTTTCCTTAAATAAATAAAAAAGTCTTAAAGTTTTTTGTGCTATCTCCAGTAGTATTGCTGTTGTCTGAGGCATTCTGTTATGACTCACTGTCCTAGTGCCCTTTGCCTCAGGTGGGATGGGGGTTTTTTAATAAAGAGCATATGTCCCAGCTCAATTAAGGTAACATGAAAAGGGTGGCTCCTGGGCAAGCAGGGAGTCAAATGCAGGTAAGCACCTGAGGCCATGAAAATGCCCTGCCTCAACAGGACATGCTATCCATGCATGCTCATAAACCAGTGGCTAAAACAGAGTAAAGGTAGCAGTGGGTGTAAAGACGACACTAAAAATAAACGTATCTGTTTTGTGCTCTAGGGTGGTTTTCCTACAAGTCAGCATGAACAACGGGCTAACGTTCATCTCCAGCTCTGTCAGCATCACCAGCACACATTGTGTAAGTAATTCCAATGGGGCTTGACAGAGGAGCCATGAGACCTTGGAAAGAAATGGTTGTTCTTTAGGCAAAGCCTCCTTGAGTGAGCCTGAGCTCTCTGCACCTTCTCCATCACTGCTACTGACCCGACAGCTCTTGGGAAAATAACCAGGGCAACCTAAGATCAAAGTGTTTATGATGATAGATTTTTCTGGGTAAAAAATTATAATAAAAGGCAGCCTGCCCATTCCTACCCCAGGAAAAGAGATCCTCAAAATTAGGGTCTTAACAGAAGGACACCGGAGAAAATGATGGAAGGAGCATCAGGGAGAAACACTGTTGAGCTTTGGGGTCTCTGATGGGTGCTGGAGTAAAAGATACAACCATTAGGACTTGTATCTGGAAGGGCCAGAGTGGGAAGGGACAGTGATGCCTGTCCTGCATCACA
Organism: Erpornis zantholeuca; assembly: GCA_013400515.1. Classification (NCBI taxonomy): domain Eukaryota; kingdom Metazoa; phylum Chordata; class Aves; order Passeriformes; family Timaliidae; genus Erpornis; species Erpornis zantholeuca. The sequence goes on along the minus strand of VZTN01019145.1, from coordinate 78,999 downwards.
CAGTCCAAAAGACCAGGTGGAGTGTCAGGGATAAACATCTAAAAGTGATCCTTTGTCAAAATTTGATTTTCAGAATCAAATAAGCAAAATTAGGAAACCAACTAATAGATAAGCAGATGTCTTCCTTGTCTTGGTGTAAAAATAGGCAGTGCCCGTAGCTGGTGCAAGCAAGTAACAGTAATTAAATATGTGACCTTGTGCTTGTGGTCTAAACCAAGTTGGCTGAAGTACCTGATAGCAGTTTGTATCAAACTTGAGCTTTATTGTTATTAGTGTCAAAAGGACTTTTATAGCCTATGCCAAATGCTGTCATATTGGTTTGTAATCACTGTTGGCCATTTTGACAGCTGGAGAACAGAAGGGCAGGAGTGCAGATAGAGGCAACTGGAACCTGTAAATCTAATTTTCTGAGATTTTCAGCAATGAAGGTGGGAAATACCACACCAGAATGCTGGAACAGTCAGGTTGTAGGGACTCTCAAAGCAGAGATGTGTTTACTTATTTACTGTCTTATTTCTGTTTTGCCAAAACTTTCTTCCAAATTTTCCATACTGAGGACTGATATTTTCACATTTTATTCCACTCTTTTACCTCAGGTACAATAAAACCTTTCAAGTCTGCCGTGAAACACAAGTGCTAACTGGTGCATTTAGTTACCCATATGTAATCTATTTCTGATGATGACTGAAGTCTCAGCCCTAACTGGGGTTCCTAAAGGCCAGAGCATGGATGAAGGAAGCTTTTCCTTTTGGTAGCCTTAGGATAAAAAGAGGAATCCAATCTCCAGTCATGTCAATCTGACAGTTTTTGACCAGCCTCTTGCAGATTAAATGTGAAGGAGGCAGGAAGCCTGATTTGCAGCTGATACAAAAACAGTCTCGCTCCTCTTGTGTCCCAGAAGCAGGGAGGTTGGCAATTCAGTTTCCAACTTTGTCTTAATTTCATGCATTTCACTCTTCTCGTTTTAGAGACTCCCTCCATTTCCTTTCCTCTCCTGTTTCCTTTTCTGTGGGTGGCAGTCAGCTGGCCTGCTCAGCTCTCCTCCCCAGCTGGTTCTTCTGTCCTTTCTGTACAGTAAGTATCTTCACTATAATCCAAAAGCCTCTGTGTGATCCCTGTGCTTATTTCTGTTCAACTGCATGAAGTCTGCTATTTTCTTTTCAAAGTCCAGCTTCACTATGGTGCTTTGTTTCATTAAAATCATTAAAAGAAGACTCTTTAGCTTCTTGCTGCCAGCAGCTCCTGAACTACTGCTGGCAAATGTCTCAGTAATTTGTATGTGCAGTCAGCATGGGAAAAGCAATGCCTGGGAAAAAAAGGCTACAAAACAAGGAGGTAATGTGTGTTTGGAGTAATAGTAGCAGTGGTACTGCATTGCCACTGTGCATGGATTTGGTTTTAAGGAGTGCAGCAATACTTCTTAAAGTTATGCTTGATTTTTACTCATTCTTTTCTCAGCAAACTGACTTCACTGGGAATTCATTTCTCTTCAAGTATCTGCTTTCCAGATGCATTAGTTGTACGTGGGGCCATGTGAGGGCCAGAGAGGGGGGCTTAGCACTGAACTGCAGCTGGGTACTGTGTCCTTAACAGGACTTGTTTGAGCAGGGAGTCTGGCACATGCTGGAGCAATCCAAATGAAGTTAAATAACATAACCTAAAAGAGGTCAGTTTGTTGCATCCATGACAAAAAGCCACAGAGGAGTGTAGGGATGGTGATGCTGTGACAAAGATGTCAGATACTGGATTACCTGCCTAAAAACATGGAATAGGAACTGTGTTTGTGTTAGTCCAGTATTGAACGTGTCAGTCCTGACAGATCTAGGAACTAGGTACCACCCAAGTCAGTCATTTGGGATCTCACCCAGACTTTGCTAAGCTCTTCCCATCTGGTACTTTCCACTCTCAGCCTTTTCATTGTCTGAGGGTAAAACAAATGCATTTAGAACAGTAAAGGATTCCTTCCCTATTGTCAGAAGGAGCTAAGCATTGGTATCTGGTGTCATGGCAATTCAGCAAGTAGTTCCAGATTTAATAAGGTGAATCTCATGGACTTTATCATATAGAAATCACTTTGGTAATTTGGTTTCTTGTCCTTTATCCTGCCATCTATCCTCTGAAAATCTCTTACAACTTCCTCTCTAGCCAGCTCTTACCTCAGCCTGGCTGATAGAACTTTCTGCAAGCTCTTTTTACATCTTCCTAGCCCCAGGCTTTCCTCTAGTTTGTTGCTAAGTTTTGCCTGTTCCCTGGTATCCCTGTTGCTGGTGACTTGAATCTCTTCTCAAATTTTGAAAATCTACCATTGAAGAGGTTTTTTTTCCCAGTATATAAAGTAGCTGAAACACCAGAGCTAATGGTAATATCATTCGAGAACCCGGTATAGTCCAAGGTTAGGGCATGTCTCAGCAGGCCTCTGCCCATGTGAAACAAATGTTTACTTTCTAAAAGCTGTGTGCTCTGGGTGTTCTGCAGGAAGCAAGCAGCATATGAAAACCTGATTCCTGTAGTCATCAGAGCAATAGAGAATTAATCTCTTCTAAATGTACTAACGTGAAATGCTCCAAGTGCAAAGGATCCATCAAGATTTACACAGAAAAATCAGAGCTGTGATTCTCTTTGATTGCTCTGAAAAGCTAATTTCAAGTGTTAGCACTTGATATTTTGTTTTTAGTTGTTTTAAAGAAAATTTAACTTTGATTTTGAAGGTATAGACCCTTAGCTCTGCATCCCCAGAGTCTCACTCTTCTCTGCAGAGATATCAGTGGATAGAAGAATCAGAAATGTTTAAGATACTGTAATCATTATCTCATTAAAAATAATCAAAACAGCCCTAAGAAGCATACCAAGAACAAACAGCTTTGTTGACTGGTTTGCATAATCACTCGAGCAAAGGTTGTGTGAGCAGTTTGGAGTCAAGAGGCAACACAGCCAGGCTTGGGATGCACTGAGCAAGTTGTGCTCTGCCCTGTGATACTGATGTGTGAACAGCTACCCATAATGTTTGAGCTCCAATATTCCCATTCTTTGAATATCAGCATTGGCATATTCTGCATCTCTAGGAATGAAAGGTTACTCTGTACACCTGACAGTGTGTGCTCATGTAGTCTGCAATGCCATTCACACAGTATGAAGGGACTTGTCAGCACAGAATGGGTTGTAAGAAGTTTAACCTTCTTGAATCTAGTGGTCTATAAACATACCATAAATTCATACATAAATGATACACACTGCAAAGAGGAGATGCTTCCCTGGTTTTGTGACTTCAGATACTGATGTGATCCAAATGATAATAGTGATTGACTGCACAATCTACCTGAGGCTTTGTAGTGAGGGAAGGCTGACTCTAATGTCTAACTTTAGGGATTCTGCCTGCTTTGAGACATACAAAGGTAACTGAGAAATAATCATCTTGCTTGCAGCTGACTGGGACCATCCTTTTCATTGCTCTTCTGATTCTCTTTCTGCTGCTGGCACTGGCTCTTCTGTGGTGGTTTTGGCCCCTTTGCTGCACAGTGGTAAGTATAGTTTTTTCATTCTGTTGACTTGGTTTCATCTATTCTCTGCCAAAGCACAGAGTTGAAGTCTTGGAGTGGTTGGTTAACCTTGCTTAAGAAAAATGCCACATTTGTAAAGCCCTTACTCAATAATTTGCTTAGTGCTTGTTGAAGTTACTCTGTTCTGAATTTTTGATTGTTTCAAGGCCTATGTGATTTTTACATTGAATGAGAATTTTAAATAAGCTCATGGATGTGACTCAAGTTTCTGTAGGTATCGAGACCTCCTTTAGACCAGCTTTGAAACCTGATGCATAAAAGTGTAATGGAGTTGATTTACTGATATGTGCATAAGCTGTTACAGTCCTCTTTAAAGACAAGAGTTTGGGGTGGTTTTTTTGCATTTGGTTAGTTGGAATTTCTTTAATTTATTCAGAGGAGCTGCAGATTCTGAGCAAGTATCTTTGCACTCACCTGGTAGTTATATGGTATCTTTCAGGCAGAACTATCAGGGTTACTTACTCTAGAGCACTCCTTGACTAATCAAACAGTTCAATGGAATGGATTTAGCATCTCATCTGGGTTTATTTTATGCCTGCTGAAAAGCAGTGGGGCTGATGAGAGAATTGAATGTGGGGGAATAAAGCAGGGTGACTCATTTGTGATACGGGCAAGAAAGCAGAGAGGACATAGTATTGAGATGGATGAACCCTATCATTGTCTCAGATTTCTCCATTGTTTGTTTACTCCAGGTGATCAAGGAGCCGCCTCCACCACCGCCCCCAGAGCCTGTAAGTGTGTTATTTTTGAGCTGTGGCACTGTCTGCAGCCACTGTAGTGTACTGTGCTGCCCGGGAATGTCAGCCCTGTAGGTGTCTTAATGACACCTTGAAGGCTGTGAGAGGAAGTCCTCTGGGTCAGGACAGTTATTTCTGCCTTCTGGCCTCTTTATATACATACAGCAAAACTGCTTCCATCCAGGGTGGAAACAGTTGCATAACTCAAAAATCCAGAGGCCAGCAGTGCCTATGGTATTTTGTTCCTTCTGCTGTGCATCAAACAGGTGTGTAAGCAAATCTTTGCTTCTCAAGCTGTGCTAACAGCTGTCCCTCCTCCAGTGAAGCTGCCATTGTTTTCAGCAGGAGTTTAGCCCAGCTTGGCAGTAAGGAACAGTCTGGCAGCTGGAAAAAAGGACAGCAAAGGCCACATTCTTGTGGCTTTGCTACAGGAGAAGAGACAAAAGCCTGCCCTGGCTGCAGCTCCTCTGCAGAGTGACCTTTGGAAGGACATTTAGCCTTTCTCTATATAAGTTTTGAGCTGTTTGAGGCAGGGTTGTATTTAGCTCTTTTGGGTTCAGTAACCCTGACCTCAGCTTAGTTTCACCGTACTAATTTCTTGAAAATAATAGTAGTAAATAAAAGCACCTCCAGAGAAAACTTAGGCCTGCCTTTATTTCTCTCCTAGGCATAGACAGTTAAATGATGGAAAAAATATTTGCCTAACCCACAAGAGAAGCTTAAAGTTTACTGCTAACTTGCTGTAACTTGGCATGAATGTAAGGAGGCAACCACAGCTGCTGTTTTGAGGTTGCTAGAGGCCACCATCAGTGTGTATGTCATCCTTTTACTTGTCCTGAGCTGCAGCACTGTGACAATTTAACTTCAGAATGCACTCCAGAATTCATGCTGGGGTTAGTGTGATTAGTGCTATCACAAAGCCTGCAGCTGCAGCCGTGCTGCATTTGAAGGAGGTTTCAGAGAGCATCACACTTCTGCAGAAGCTGCAGATGCTTTGCAATTTTAAATGCAAGCCTCCAGGAATAATACAGAATACAGATGTTATCCATCCCTTTTCTTGGTCTTTATCCACTATGGATTGTCATAATCATGCATTGTAAAAATTGTAACTGTGTAATGGATTTCATTACATTTAGGTCTTGGCTCCCTAGCTGTGGTGACCTGCCCTTTAGCTGATACAGTGTGGTATTGCTACTGTTAAACTGAATAGAGGTGTGTAAGAGTTGTTCCAAAGCACAAACAAAAATTAAAGCATGGTTTTAAAAAGCTATTGCTGTCTTTTGGGCTCTTAACTCCCTTTACATTCCAATAGAAACATGTAGGGCAATTTTGAGAAAATGCCATCTAGTAATGTAACAGTAATTTATGTCTCTCTATAGTATTTGGATTTCACTTGATTTTTTTTGTTTGTTTGTTTGGTTTTTTTTAATTAAAAAGTAAGTTCAGGTAGAAACCTACTTGCACTGATGAGAAGTAGCAGGGAGCACTGTGCATGGCCAGTCCAAGAGCAGCATGCACATCTGCATATCACCATGAGGTACAGTTACTTGAGGAATAAAGAAACATTGTAGGAGGCCTTTTGCTCAGCTATGTGTGTACTTGGAGACTGTCAGGCTGTGACTTTCAGGTGCCTCAATTAAGTGTAATGAAATGGAGTCTGAGAAATCCCAGTTACTTCTCTTGGCTCAAGATGATAGAGCTGGAGATGTGTTCCCAGGCTTGTTGAACCAGAACCATTTGCCAGCTTTTAGTTAAGCAAGAACAGAAAAATGAACCTGAAGTTAATTCCTGATTCAGGCACTCACATGTTCCAGAAAAATAATCTTCAGTCTTTATAATTGCTCTGGTTCTGATCTCCCTGACAATTGTGAAATGCTCCTGTCTGAACCCTATTCCAAACTGTACCACCAGACTCCACAAAGCATCAAATAGTGTAGAATAACTGGTTAGATCTGCCATGACAAAAGGGTCTGATGCATGTGTTAGAAAACTCAGCAGTGGTCCCTTTTTTTCCTCTGTTAGGTGACATTAACTTCTAAAAGTGCAATTAATTCTGTGAGCTAACTCATCACTGCATTTTCTGCAAAGCACAGTGGCAGGCCAGTACAGTGTGCAGTTCATCTGCACTTTGCCTTTCCTTACAGATCAGTAGAGACTTTGAAGCTCGATGCATATTTGACTGAATAAAAGCAGCCTGGAGAGAGGAATAGGCAACCCTCTCTGGCTTTCCTAGTGAAAATTGCAGCTGCAGAGACAAGAGATTTTTTTAGTTTTTGTCAGCAAATAAGCATAACACACAAAGCCAGGTATCTGAGGATTGGCCCATAGGATGTTCAGCTGTTTTCCACAGTTTGTGCTTTTTATGTGAGAACAGCAGTAATATCTCCCTGTCTTTCCCACAGGACTCAGATGATGAAGATGGATTGCCAAAGAAGAAGTGGCCAACCGTGGATGCATCTTATTATGGAGGTCGAGGTGTTGGTGGGATTAAGAGGATGGAGGTATTTGGTTTATTCTTTAGTGTTATAAACCCCAGCACATTTAATTAAAAATTGTGCCACTATGTTTTTATGTGATTTTTGAAGAGGACTGGAGACTGGGATTTAATCAGGGCTTGTCCACCTAATTTGCACCTGCTGTCCAAGTAACAGGCATCATTTGCAGGCTGCTATCATTTGCATGAGTAATTAAATGAATCTAGCATTATGAGCCAGAGAAAATGTGCAGGTTAAGAAATAAGATAAGCACCAAAAGAAGTTTTAATTTAGTGAATCAGACCCTTTGGTGCAGTTGCATCCAGCTCTCTTGTCAGAGGAAATTCAGGCAAAGCTGCACTGGTTTTATATTTGAGGGTGCTGTCTATGCAGTGCCTAGCTTCTGCAGAAGTGAAGGCTTCTCAGCAAGTTTCTGCAAGACTGCAGATGAAGTATTGCATGTTAATAGTCGTAACCATTGTCCTTGGAAGAATTTTATCCTTGATGCTGAGAATGTATGCTGACTGTGACACCATGGATCATATATTGCTCTTGAATGCACAGTCACTTTTCTGCTTGAGCTAAGTCGGACAACAAATCAGATATTAGAATATTAGATACTGGGAAAAATTTCTTCACTGAAAGAGTGATTAGGAGTTGGAACAGGCTGTCCAGGGAAGTGATAGAATCACCATCCTTGGAAGTCTTGAAAAGGTGTTGTGGGTATGGCACACAGTTTAGTGGTGCTGGGTTAACTTAATCATCTTAGAGGTCCTACCAACCTTAATGATTCTCATCTTCCCCAGATGCTGTGAATTCCCACACATTACACTACTGCAAGAAGTGATAGCTACTAGTTCCAGAGTTTTTGAGTGAGACTTTTATTCTTAAATGTGTGTTTCTGATTACGATGGTGCTTTCATAAATTTGACTTCATTCCTTGGTCATAGCACTTGGTCATCTGATGGGAACTAGATTAATATCTGTGGAAACCATCTGCTGGTGGGGACTGCTGAAGTGTCTTCTTACAGTGTGCTCTCCTGACATCAGGTGCGATGGGGAGACAAGGGGTCAACAGAGGAAGGAGCAAAATTGGAAAAACCCAAAAATGCTATTATTAAGTTGCCAGAACAGGAGTATGAGCCATGGGAACCCAAGCCAAAGAAGCCCCATGTGAGAAAACCACCTTCCCAGAGAAAATGGTACACTCCAATCAAGGTAATGTGTCTGACCCTCCCTTTTACCAAGTCTCTCACCTCATGTAAGATACTATATCCCATTTGCTTGGCACAGTGGAGCTGAGAGAGCCTATTAAGAAAAGTGGCTATTAATCCTCACTTTTGCCTGGCTTTGGAACATGCATTTCACTTGGCACTGGGTTGCTGTATTTTTTTGAGAAGAGTAGAAGGTATGAGCAGAGATCTTCCTTTCTTCAGCTCACACTGTCTTTTCAGGTACTCTTTCCTAGGTTGTAACAGCAGATTACTTGAACCTTAGGGAGGGCAGATGCTGTTTTGTTCATCCCAAGGCAGTATAGAAGAGGATCAAATAAAGTGCACTGCCATTGCTTTGACTTTATTGTGGCTAAGGGCTTGGGTTGGGATCCAGCTCTGTTTCCCCCTAGTTCAGCCACAAGACAGTAGTATTTGATTTTTGGGCAAGTCACTCAGTCTCTCCACATTTTCATCCCCAATTCTCCCCTGTCATTATAATATCTGGTGTTTCAATGTCTTTTAATGTATGTATCCTCACACAACCCTAAAGGCAGGGAAGAGCTGTTATCTCTGCTTACAGAGAAGGAAGCTGCAGGGCTACCACAGTCAAGGCTGCAGCATACCATGCTCATCCCAGGAATCTATGGCCATGTCCCAAAACAGTGCTTTTGTGGGATGAGTTCCCTCCCTTACTCACAGATCAATTAAACAGTGCTTGAATTTGTCTGCAAAGCATCTGTGAAGTTTTAAAGCCTGCATAGGTAGGTATTCTTTTGGCTGTTTATCCATGCTTTGGTTCTCTTCCCATCTGTACTTGTACTTTTGTTCTGCCTTTTGTAACACCTAAAGTAAGATTAGCACTTTAAAGTGACCCCTGTCTAATTGTACCTCTTAGGGGAGTTGTTCACATTAAACTCCTCTCATCCTCACTGCATATTGGGTGTTTGCCTCCACTGCATGTTGGGCATTTGTTACCCCACTGGGGTTCTTCTGTTTGTCCAGATAAACAGTGTACAGAAGGCAAGGGTACAGGACTGGTGTGTGTGCAGACAGCTTAATGCAGAAAAGCTCTACCAACCCACCTGTAATTTAATCTCATGCTATTTTCATGACATTTCTTGGTCATATCTTGTCTTTTTTCCTTTTTTTTTTTTTTAATTGCAGGGTAAACTTGATGCACTGTGGGCTTTGGTTCGACGTGGCTATGATCAAGTTTCTCTTATGAGACCACAGCCAGGGGATAAGGTAAGGTGTCTCAAATGTATTGGCAGGTCACTCTTCTATTAGTAGCAGCAATGCTCTTCCCTCCCAATCTGCCATCTTTTTTTAAAATAAGCTAGTCTCTTTTCACACTACTCCAAAGCTAAAAATTTTTAATGTTTCTTGGATTTAATAATGGAGTTCAGTGATTATATAATATATATTATCTGATTATATAATCATAAATGGTACAGATGATGAAAAAACAAATCATAGCAGGGTTAATGAAGAACACGTTGGTGTTGAATTCTGTGCAGACACATTTCTCAGTCACCTCCTGTACATAGGCAGGGAGTATCTCCTGCCTTGATGAAGTCTATTTGCCAAAAGTAGGTCAGGAGTAGATTCCTCCTGGGAGGAAGCAGGGAGTTTGTGCTTTTCAGAGCCACAAAGATGTCTGTGTACTGTCCCCGGGCCACTGGCAATAGCTTTGTTCAGAGCTCTGAGTTTCCCCATGTGAGCCTGGCACTGTTATGGTTGTGTCTCTATTTTGTTATTCTGAGGGGGCAACTCCCTAAGAATTGAGTGCTGCTGCTTTGAGCTGTTTCACCATTGAGGTTTTGCTTTCTGCAATGGTTCTTTGTACCGTGAGGACTAAGCAGACACAACAGCATCTTTCTCTCCCTGTGGGCAGAGTCCCTGCATTTCATCACCTTGGCTCTCAGGTGAAGGGATTATAGTTACAGCAGTAGGGTCCATAAAGTGCATTTTTGGGGATAGGACTGGTGCAGATGCCCAGGTTTGTTTGCCTGAGTAGCTTCCACACCTAATGACAGACTTTAAAAGTAGCTCTAATTTGCACCAGCTAGGGCAGTCAGTTGCATGACTCTTGCTTTTGGCAAAGACAAAATTTTTGTGTCATTTTTCAAGTCACTAACCAAACATACTGCATCAGTATTTAAAGTTTGAGCTCTTCCATTTTTCTTTCGACACATAAGGAAACTAAGAGAACAAAACCAGCTTCTTATACTACTTTGTAAAATGGTCTTAAATGTTTTACTAAGCTGCATTTTTAAGGCAGCTGTGCTTGAGACACCTTATTTACTTTTTAAGCACGATCTAGAGCTTCTGAATCGGCTCTTTAGGCCCAGCTGTATTTTGATAGCACTAACATTGTATAATATGAATCTATCCTCTGCCTTTCACTCCCTCGGCTGGGTCATTTCTATCAGTGCAGAGCACAGCAGAGCCTCTGTTAGCCATCGTGGTCAAGAAACGTGCAGGGGGCTGGCTCAGAACAGGGATCCTCAGTTCCTCGCCTCCCAGCTCTGCTGTGGGGAGAACAAGGGGCTGAAAAGAGGCAATGTAGAAAAGCAAGCTGAAGGATTATTGTATCAGGGATAATATAAGAAAAATCAAATGTACATCTGGGAAATAGGGTGGAAAGAATCCTATTGAGCCAGATGCAGTGGGATCATAGAATCATCTCTGTTCCCTGGCCTGCAAAATTAACTAAGGCTGAAGAATATTGAAAGTGAAACAAGAAAATAACTAGACAGCCTTCTGCTGTTAAAAACAAAAGATATCACAGGCCTGTATTTCATGGAGAAAACCAACACAGAAATGAGCAAGTTTATTATTTATTCTTTGGGTACCTTCTCTAGTAGCAGTCCCTCAGTGGATAATTGACTCCTTGTAAGTTGGGTTTTTGGTGGGGGATGTGTATAAATACACCTGTATGGGCAGGTGAGTCAAAGTGAGCATTCACAAAGTGAGCATTCACTCATCTTTGTGGCTGAAGACCTGGGAGATCAGGTCAGTGCTGGGAGGGACCAGCAGCACAGAGAGCTTGGAGCTCTGGCAGCCCCAGGAGCAAGGCCACAGCTCTGCTTGCCCCAGCCCAGGCAGGACAAGGTCACTCCTTGCCCAAGCTGCGCTGGCAGCAGTCAGAGGATTTAGCTTGGGCTTGGGGAGACCTGAATGTTCAGCCTGACCTGCCTTGTGCATGGTGTTCTTCCAGACTGTGCCACCCAGAGGCCAGGGACTGTGTGGTGAACTTGGAGTGAGAGATTGCTTTGGTTTGTGTGGTTTTGAAGGATTGGGGTGGGGGAGCAGGGGAAAGAGTTCTTGGTGAAATGTAAGTGCACCTTTTTTGTTTTATTTTTAAGTCACTTCATAGCTATCTTGGTTGTTCATGAAAACTTAGTGCTTAGAAAGCAAAGGGAACACAATTTAACTCTGTTTTGGGAGTGACATTTGGATTCATAACTTGGAAAATTCCTAAATCTGAAGTTCCCAAAATCAAACAAGTTATTTCCTTTATATTTTCAAGGATTACAACAGATATAGGTTGTTTCCCGCGGGAACAAGGTTCACTGAAGTTATATTTTCTGAATTTCTGTTTCAAGTTTACCTCCATTCTAAAAAAAAGTTTCCTTTTTCAATTTTTACTGCTTCAGTTTGGCTTATGTTTCTTTTTGCAGCCATTGGATGAAATGACAGCAAACCACTTTTTTCTGCATAATGAAAATACTCATTATGGAGAAGAGAACATCCACAGGACATGGAGAAAAATATTTTTTACAAGGATTTTAGTACAAGGGGAAGATGAGAATGAATTTTTTTAATATATGTATTTCATTTTTTTTACATTAAAGCAATCGTTAGAAACTCTTTTGAAAAGCGTAACTTCTTCATAATTTGAAAATGAATACTGTGAGTTGGGAGCTTTCCTCTCCCTCAAAAACCTGAAAACTACTTGTAGAAAAACTCTGTCATAGTTTTTTTGGGTATATTCACCAATATATCTGGCTTTGTCCCAGAGAAGCAAAAGCACTTTTTGACAGCTGTTCAGCATCTTCCCCAACATCTTTCCCTCTTTGGATCTGGAAACCATACACCAAAGGCAGTACTGTTAGCCCAGATCTTTAAATCATGACTTCTTACCCATCCCCATCATGAAGTGAAGGTGAAAAAAGCACTGTTTGTATATTTTTGAGTCTTTGTGCGGGGAAGCCCATTCCAGAGTGTGAGTGAGAACCTTGCAGCCAAAACACAGGCATGTGTGCAGTAATACAAGACTGACAGCTGCAAGGGGTTTCTGTTGTCCTTTCCTGTGAGTGAGCAGGTATGTTTTCCATCCATCTATTTTTCTTCCTTCATCATGGTCCTGTTCCCACTCCCCATCCTGCTCCTTTCTGTACCTGTGCCCTGCTTGGACTCCTGCCCTAGACATTGCCTTCCATTTCCTTCTGTGGTTTCTGCCTTGTTTTCTCTCTCAGTTCTTGTTTGCCTGACCCTCCCCTTGATGAGACAGACTGGTCCCCTGCAGTCCTGTTTTTGGGAGCAGTGGGTTGGTCCCCAGCCTCCTTACCCTGTTCCTCTCATGCTGCAGGACCTGAGCTGCCAGTGGCATCATGCTCTGGGCTATAGCCTTGTTGCAGAGCTGGCTGAAGCTCCGAGAGTTCCTCTGCCCTGGCTCATGTCTTCCATGAACTTATCAAGAAAAGGATCTCACGATGGATGATTCATCAGTATTAGGCAGGACTGTATTAATAGGACTGTATTAATCCTTGTGAAAATCACAGGAGCTTTTTGTATCTGCCTATTTAAAGAAAACCGGTGAAGCACAAGCTCTGGTGCTCCTTCTCCTGTGTGCCCACAGTGTTTTGCTTGGCTCTTACAAACACCTCCTCCTCCTCCTCCTCTTGGTCTCCATTCAAGATCATATCATAGCACCAGCATTGAAATTTATGAGTTTGGCAAGGAACTCAGTAAAGGGTCACAGTATCCTGCTCGCTTGACTTCCTCAGGTCACCTCTACCAGGAATTTCTGTTGCACCAGGATGGGACAACAAGGCATAAACACACTTAGCTCTACCCCATCATTAGCAGCTAGGCTGTTATTTGTGGCATGGAATTTTGCTGAGCTCTCAGACAGCATCAGTAAGGGGTGAAGTAATGAGAAAGGCCTAGTGGCTCTGCGGTGGATTGCTGGGCTTTCTGCCTCACTGGAATATACAAAGGTGAAACCTTCACAGGCATTTGTGCTACTGCTGCAGTGATGGACCCCTTAGAGCTAGGCTGTTATTCTTCCCTTCCTCAGAAATCTGTGTCTTAGAGGACCAGCAGTCACTCTTTTGGCCCAAGAAAGGGATTGGCAGCTCTGAGGTGGGGACACTGCTCATCCAGCCACAGGGAGTATGTCAGAGTGTCCATATGGCCTGATAGGGCTACGTGTTGCTCAAGATACTCAGATTTCCTTGAAGACTTTGCCATCACTGTGTTGGTGTCCTTCTGAGCTTGGTTCTGAGCTTGGAGCAGCTGATGTAAAAGTGGGAATTTGGGAAATATTAGTGTCTGGCTATCTTGATATATTTCAAACAAACAAACCACAGTAGCTGGTAGGGCAGGCTGTCAGTGGTCTCTGCAAAAGGTGAGTTTCAAGCGCTTCCTCTTGGCCTCATAGTTCAAAAGTGGGCTCTTACTGATGCCTTAGATTTTAACTTTTATGTTTTTTCAAATCCTGTACTGCTACTGTAACTCTGAAGTTTCCTGTAGCTTGTTAAGTACCACTCTGATATGATAAGATAGACATAACAAAGCCTCTCTAGCTTGCTCTCCAAGGACACCCAGACTGTCCTAGGCTGAAAAACTGTAAACCATCATCTTGGGGAGGGACAAGCTTAGAGAAATTACATCATTAGCTAAAGTTTTAATTGCAAATGGACCAAACCTATAAAAGGGTGAAGAACTCGTGACCTGTTGTCCATCTTGGGATCCACTGAGGCAGGAGCCTCTGGACCCCAGAGTGTACATTTGAAGGCCTTTCAAATAAATACCTCCTTTATTCCCTTATTCCTGTCTAGTCTCTGTTTCTAGGTAGCCATTTAAGGCATCATTACCAATGGCAACAGGTCAACATTGAAAGCCCCATACACAGAGAGGAAGGGGAGGTGCTTTCAAATGGTCTGTTAGTTGCTGCTTTCAGCAATTCCTTTCCATTTTGCCTCTCAGCACACACTGATTGATGCAGGAAATTCTTAGAGGCTCAGTTTACCAAAACCCTTGACTAAAAACCCAACATTTTTCTCGTCAGGCAAAACTGATTGTTTACTTGAAAGACTTAAAATGTGATCTCCTTACTGTCACTGAAAATTTTGTGACAATCTCTGCAGCAGAGAGGGAGAACGTAGACTGGATTTTGCTGTCACTATCTCCTTGTATACCTATGGGACTTAGAAAAAAGCAATTCCTTAGTATTACTGCCCTGTGGTTTGTAAATGTAAAACCCTTTCCTGGGGAAGGGGACTGGAAGCAGGCTGTTGTACAAAAATCTGAGAGCCTTTTTGCCTTTTTCTGTTCCATAAAACTGAGATAAAAATGCTGCTGTGCAGCCAAAAATGTCGCAAACTATGAGCTTCTGGTCATTTTAGAAGCCAGAACTTCTGGATCCTTTCAAGTTCCCACCCTTGAGTTACAGTGTGACTTTGAATAAGACATAACTGCTGGAATTTTAAACAGCAGCCTTTGAAATGAGGAGTATGTGGGTTCCTTAATCTGTGCATCCCTTTCAGGGTGATTGCTTTTAGTCTGATAGGTTTGTTAAAGCTCAGAAGGTCTGAATACCCTCAAATTTTGAGTGATTCCTTGTAATGCTGACCATGACATCTATGTGCCTTAGTTTTCCTAACAACAAAATTATCACGAGAACACAGTATTTACCTTCATTACAGATGTGAGGTTTAGTGTTCTGCCAGGCACTTGGGACTGCTTAGATGAATCATGGGACACCAAGCTTATGGATTATTAATGACTAGTAATTGCTCTCTAGCTGCTACTTACAGGTGGTCAGCAGCTTTCCTGCAGCCCACAGTGAGGGCAGCACCCACCTGTCACGCCACGGTGGCTGCCCACATACTGGTGCTGTTTGGAGCTCATTCTAATTGCTTCTCTTCACTACCGAGTAATGGCTTTTAATAGGCTTCCCTGCCTCTTGCTTGGAGGTGTTGCAATTGCCCGTGTAACAATTGGCAGAGCTACAGGGGGTGCTGGAAAAGCAGCACTGAGCTCCTTCAGACTGTAGTCATCAGTGGCTGCTGCCTGGTCCTGGGGCTCTTCTCCCTTTGCTTAATTTTTCTGGAGCCAATCACCTTCATAAACTGCCAAAAAATTAAAGAGGTGAGGACATTGCTTGCTGCAGCAGGTGATCTCCCTTCTTGCAGTGCTGGTGGCCAGGCACTCTGAGCTGAGCAAACCTTTGAAAAACAGGAGGAGTTGTACTTGGCTTTTTCTACTGCTGGGGGACAGACCACTGACTGCTGAGGTGACACCAGGCTGTGTATTGATAGAGTTGCTAGGAGAGAGGTGACAATGGGGCACTCATGGAAAGGATGCATAGCTGGTGCCTGATAGCCTGGTCAAGCTGCATAGGGGAAGCATGGCAGGGATACATTTCCACAGTGCTAGGTCTCTAGCATACCTGAAATGGGACAGAGAGAGTTCCACATTAGGACTTTGGTCCTTGAGTTGCTTTTTTAGTGTGTTCATTCATAGACAGAATAAGGTGGTTGTGTCCCAAGGCAATCTCCAATTTAACATTCTCTGCTGTATCAAAATTCCAGCACTGATAATGAACAGTGTGAGTCCCATTCCAGGAAAAGAAAATGCATGTGAGAGATAAGCACAAGGGAATCTGGGAGCTGTGGGTTTACCATCTACTTGCTCTAGCAGAGCCATTTATGGGCCAGTTACCCAGAGAAGAATTGGGGATGATTATATCTGTTTCCAGATTCTACACAAAGAGGCAGTGTGTCTGTGTGGTGGGCCAGGATCTTGCATTTTTGGCTGAGGAAAGGAAAAATAATAACCATTTCCACCAGAAATCTGAGTCTCCATCATTATTCTGTACCCTAGTCAGGTGAATAACATTATGCTATTCCCCTGTGCACACAATAATCCCAGCTTGCTCCTGAGAGACAGTCAAATAATTCACCCAGGGAAGTATGATGACACTTAACTGGTCTTGCTCAAACTGCAATTATGGTTCTTTGTGGCCTAATTTGCTGCTCCCAGCAAGCCACCAATACCTCAAGGCTGAGGCTGTTGCACCCAGCAGATGTTTGTTGCTTTTGTTGCTATGCTCCAAAGCCCTCCCCATTCTAGGAGATGGACAAATGCAACGGTCTCTTCCCTGAAAACACCAAAGGAAAGAGGAAAATCTTCTGCAAACCAACCACTGTTGTTTTTTTCCTTGAACCACATTCTAGTCTGGTCAGCATTCAAGTGTGGAAATGTGTGGTGCTGTGGTTAAAACAAGGGATGTGAGTCACGAGTCCTGAACTTGTAAATACCTTTTTTTTTTCCCTGCATAACCTTGAGTAGATGACATGACCTGAGAGTGGCTCTCCTTGCTTCCTCCACTCTGGGACCCTCATCCATAAAAGCTGTCAGGAAGAGAGGAAGGCAGCAAATCACATGCTGTGAGTGCAGGTTTAGGTTAAGATATTTTTCTGAGGTTTGGGTGGAATTTGGTCTGGCATGATGGCACTTTGAGATTGGTACTGAATATAAAGTGTACCTGATACACCTTAACTTTGTTTATGCCCAGTGTTACTCTGTTCTGGTCCCTTTGTCACTTCAGCTTTTTTAGGGCTCAGAATCAACAGGCTTTGTTATGGATCTGCACTGTGCATTACTTCAGCCACAGCCTCGGCAAGGTCCAAGACATGTGATGTTTTGTGCATTCCTGCAAGATATCTTGTGACTCTGGCCATTTTTTCATGAGGTGTCTGTAGCCCATTGCTGCATTTCCTTGCTGAGGCAGGGCTGGAAGCAGCATGCAGCTCCCTGCTGAATGGAGTGTGATGGATATTAGTTGAATAACCCTGTCTTCAATACTGGGGTGGGTTCTCCATGTCTTTCCTTGTGTGCCTGAGCTGAAAAAGTCGTATCAGACATGAGAGAGCTGGATGGTAGGGATGTGTTCAGCTCAAGGTTTATTTTGCTGAAGGGTACTGGTCCTAGCTTAAAAGTATGATTTCCCTGGCTGAGCTATTCATCCCTCAGATTCCTCATTACTGTCCAGTTCCTCCAGAGGTAAATTGGAAGCAATTTACCTTCTCTTCTGCTCACTGGTCTTCAACCTAAGTGAGCAGACTGCTGCCAGAAGACCCATCCTTTGTTTCAAGCACTGCTGTGCACAGCTGGGACTGTGAACTGGGGAATAGTGTGTGCAGATATGTGTGTCTGGGGAAACTATCAGGACTTGATTGTATTCAACTCTCAGTATTCTGATAAAAGAAACTACAGTAGCCTGGGATACTGCAGCTATTAATCTTACTGCTAAACAGTTCCTGTTTTAATTGCCCAGGAGAATAGAACACCATTTTCCTTATTACTATCTTTATTTTGATTTAAAACTATTCCTTTAGATAGCCTTTAAATGTTTTTTCATGTTAGTAGAGTTAGCTTAAGTTGAAAATATACACTTGAAAAAAGCCTCAATATTTTCAGTTTTTGTTTTGAAACACCTTTTCTGTCTGAAACTCGAAGATGGTTTGAAATGATCAACACATGTTTCAAGCCTGAATTAAACTTACTTTGACATACTTTTTTTATCTGAGAAGTGAAGACTTTTGGTTGCTGTTGACTTTTCCTTTGGCCAGGAAGTGAACTGAAAGATGACTTTTTTTGGTTGCTGTTATGTGCAGTGCGTGCCATGGGTCTGTTTGTGAGTTTGCCTGGGCAACCTACCTCCCTTGGTCCCTGGGGATGCCGGATGGGATTATCATACATTTAGTGTCAAAAGAAGAGCTCCTGTGCTCTCTCATCCCTTCCCCACCCTATAACTCCTATTTTCTCAGCTATTTGGTCCCTGTAGCCAGGTTATCTGAGGTCATACTGGACTTCTGAAGGATTCCTTCTCCCAGGTTATTTACAAAACAAGGTTGGTCCCACTTTGCCTCTTTGAGAGGGGCTCAGGCATCTTGCCTGAGCTTTTTGGGCAGCAATGTCAGCCATGCCTCAGCCAAGACAATAGGTTTTATCCTGAGTGTGTCAGCAGCCCAAGGCATTGCTTAGCTGTGTGTCACTGTCACCACGTGCTCAGCTCCCAGTCCATGTGCAGGATCTCATTGTTTGGGACTTGGGAGTCCCTTGTGATGGAGGGATTAACTTTCTGTGCTCTGTCACCATGGTGCTGCAGCAGTGAGAGAGTTTATGAGTGGTTCAGTTTGGTTGCTAAAAAGAGAAAAGCATAGATTTATTTATAAGAGGGTTTTTGTGGACTTTTTGAAGGATTGTGAAGCTGTACCTCAGCTGCTTCTAAATATCACTGCCCCTTCCTGTGTCAGGACGTGTGTCCTGTTTAAAGCTGGGTTTCCTCCCACATCTTAAAGCTCTGTCTAAGAGCTTTTGCAATGAGCAGCACGTTGAGTGAGCCCAGCAGGTTATACCTCTTGGTGGCACCACCTTGCTCATGCTGTGCTGTAAACAGAGTTTTCTGCTAGTGCTAGGTTCATCCTTGTGCATTTGCATTATCATCTTGTAATTTTCTATTTGATTTTATCTGATGTGCCTAAGGGCATTGCAGGGTCCTCACTGTTACAATGAGTGATTCACAACCCACAGAGCAGTGATTTCCTTCCCCTCCAATAACTCCATCATGGAAGGGAGGGAGCAAAAGGGGTAGGAGTTTACTTAAAGAGGCCAGATTATAACACTGGGAAAAGAATGGGCTGAACTTTTTTTCCTTTTTAAAAGCAACAGAAAAGGAAATAATTACATTCTCATAGTTGGACACCACCACTCTACTGGACCTTACTTTTAAAACCCTCTTCTCTTCAGTCAATGCCATTTTCTCTTATCTCTTCATAGTTTTGGATTACTGTTGTTATAGGCGTCAGTGCTGAGCTGCCAAATAGATGACCAGAAAATTGTTATGTACAATATGTACTTATGAAACTGGAAGATTTGTGTGAGAGTCAGATTATCGTGCAAATAAATATTTTAACTTGATGACATTCAATGTTTTGATTTGAGCCCTAATAACTTAAAATGGCTACATAAAATATTAATTACTATTTCATAAAATGATTAATTAAATATCCACCATATAATTAATTTTGATAATTGTAATTTAATCATAAATAATATAATTAGAAAATAATTATGAATTACATGTTTATTGACCTGAAAGCCTGATCAGTCACCAAACTTGTGATATGGGAATCTCTGACACTTCCAATACTTTATTTTTCAACATAAAAATGACATCTGAGTCACAAACGTAGGAACAGGAGTTAATAAAAGTTACTTGTATGTGCCTGGAAACCAGGCAGCCTTGGGTTTTACGTGACAAACTGTTTCAGCAGCTCACTAATTTCTAGCCTGTATGCTGCAGGGTAATCAGTGCAATTCCCAGGAAACCCATGAAGGTTTTAATGAGCCGTGACATGTTGAGCGCACAGTCAGCGTGAAGCAGTGCAGTGTGAGGAAGCTCTTGGCAAAGGCTGATGCACATAGATCCTGGCTCCTGAGGAGCCAGCTGCTAATCCTGACACTTGCTTGGGGAACTCAAATATTGGGAACTCTGTACCACCTTGCTTCATCTCTTTCACTATACAAGAGTTGTATCCATAACCTACCTCTGATAAATGAATTTGCTAAGTTAGTTTCCCATACTGGCTGGTTTAGGATACTCTGTGTGGGTGTTTCTGCTGGAACACTTTTGTTCTTTATTAGAGGACAGCGCCATCCCTACATTTGCCAAGATTCAATTTTTCCAAAAGTCACTGATCTTACAGGTGTACATCCCATTCTTTTCTGGGTGTGTGGATCAAAGCCTTCACTAAGCTGAAGTGATTATGACTTTCTGTATATGCTCACTCTTTGGTTTTGTAAGTAGCATAAAAACCTGAATCTATACTTTTGAGATTTAGAGCTACATTTTTATATTGAACTATTGATAGATATTTAGGAAGTGAAGCTACATGCTGATGAACCAGGTCCATAACAAGCTGGCAGACTCATGTCACATCCCAGTGACATACATAAGCAAAATTGGAGAGAGGGAGCCCAAGGAAATCATGTTCATTTTGGATTTCAGCATCCTAAATAATACTTTGGTTTTAAAATAATAAGTAATCATTTAATACTTCCTTACTGTGAGCAACTTTGTTTTTAATTTGGTGGTGGTCTAGAGTTTTGAGTGGCCATGCTTAAATTTTAGAGGACTTATTTTATTTTAATCCATTTTAAAATGCAAGTATCATATTCTTACAAGGTCAGTAGACTAAGTGAAGTCAACTCTTTTTCAGCCAGATACCTCTGCAAATACAAACTGCAGCACTGGGACTCTGTAAGCCAAACAAAGAGTGAATGGAAAATCAAGCAAAATTTATTACAGAAAGGATGTCTTTTATTAGGTTAACTAATGTAGCTAAAAATAAGAAACTGGCATACTTTTGTGTACACAAGTACTGACATGCATAGAGATGAAACTGGATTTGATTTTTGTTAAACACCAATGCATGTATTAAAATGAAGAGAGAAAAGGGATAGCTACTAGCAGATGGCCTGGATTTTTAAAATTCTTTTTGCTGAAGTGCTCCTGGTATCATGGGTGAAGAGACTTCCCCATGGCACCCTTTGAATTGCTTGGATTCTTTTAAGTCATTCTGTCAATTGAAAACTTGCTGAGTATTAGCTAAAGATTTTGGGGAAATGAGTGCTGGGGAATTATGTACTGAGCACTGTGATGAAGACAGCCCAGCAACACGATGCAGTGGCTTTCAGGATGTTCCTCCCTTCCTCCCCCTCCTTAAACCACACACAAAAACACATCCTAGGTGGTCGAGGAGACTTTGCCTACAAATTCAAAGTGGCTGAATTGCACATGTGATTGTTACACTGGGATAAAAGCTGGAGTCGAGACAAGGGCAGATCCCACTGCTTCAGTATTTGTACTCTTTGAAAAGCCAATTTGGCAAGCAGCATAACAAGAGCCTAACAAGTGGACGGACATATGGGGAGGCAAAATAATTGTGCATTAGGAAGACGGTGCAGATGTGAGCTGAAGTGAGGGCGTAGCTCCATATGGCACAGTGCTGACCTTCGGTTGGTGCCTCAATGACAGCATGCCGTGTGGGTCGCACCATCTGAGCACGGCTGCTTGGGGAGCGGGGCCGGGCCAGACTGAGCTGGATTTACACAGATCATCTGCCTCCTAGAAAACAATGAAGCAGCTCCTGACAGCTGTTGTGCCTGAGATCATCCTGGTATTGCTGCACCTTGTGACTCTGACACCTTCACTGAAACATTTAGTGTGTTCCATGCTATAAAAATACATATTATTGCCACTGCTAAAGTGGTGGTGGTGGCTTCTTAATCCTTGTTAATCCTCTGTGCAGGAAGAACAGAGATAAGTGTGCAGGATACCTAATTTCTGTCCATGTTCCCAGGGTTTAAAAGCCTTTATAGGCCTTTGGAGAGGAAATTATTGAATTCTTGCAAGCAGAGAATATTAAAAATCCTGTGGTTAGCATGTTTATTTGAGAAACGTCTTGGATTTTTTTATAAACTAACCCCAGAGGGATACGCGTGTTCGGCAGAATAACAGTGGCACTCTGTTATTAGGAAACTGTGATGTGTGGAGGGCTTAATTTTTCAACCTAGAAACCCTTTGACAAAATACACTTGATAAGTCCAAACTCTCACTTATGATTTATTGTCATTTGTTCTTCCCTTTCCCTTTTCAGCTGTTAATCCTGACACTGGCTTAGGGTTCGGCCTCATTTTATCAATGGCTGCTTGAAGTGCTCAGGAGGATTTGCTCCAGTATTCACCAGAAGTCTTTGATATATGAGATTGTAGGCTAACACTGATAATCTTTTGTGGGGAAGTGTCACAATACATACATCGATCATCCAAGCCTCTATCTGTCAGACTCTCCCAACTCAACCGTATTTCTCGTGACACAATGCAGCGCATGGCCTTTAAATTACCCATCTGTCTGACAAATCAGTGAGTGTGGCAGAAACTGGCAGCAGTTTGACGTCGCCTATCACTTTAACTGAAGTGAAAGTAATGCAAACAGATTTATGGGATCCCCTTTGATTATAGACTATGAATATATTTGGAATTGATGTTTGTGAGAGAGACACAACAGAGAGGCAAGAAAGGCTTGTAGGCAAAAGCACTAGGTTTGCAGCTTTACATTTACTATGAGGGAGATTGTTCTGTCTTAAATTTTTCCCTCTCCATATGGTGCATATTATCTGAGCACCTATGACCTTTTTTCTTTTTTTTTTTCCACCCTGAGTGATTATTTAGCTGCTCTAAATTTATAACTTTATAAATATCAAAGCTGAGTTTTCTTAAATGAATTTGATGTATGGCTGTTAAATACATCTGTAACATTCACTGCACATCAGTAAATACTGCTGAATATCCAAGTGTGCTTTGAATACAGTGGAGCATAGCAGGAGACAAATACCTGGCAAGGATGGCTGCTTGCTGCAATGCTGGTGAGGACTTGAGTTCTGTGATGGAGCAGAGCAAAGCATTGACTTGGTTTTTTGATCCAATGGTTTATCTTTATGGCAGAAGTAACCAAGACCTTGGGCTTTGCCCACATGAGAAGGCTCTGGCCCCAGTATAGTATTGCCATGAACCCGGTTCATAACCAAAGTCTGCCGTAGCAAGCCTGGATTTTTAGACAGTTTTATCCTACTCATTGATGCTGTTATTTAAGTGTAGAGGTGAATTGTGATTCTGAAAGCTGGGACAGAGAACTACTTAGTGTCTCGTGCAGGCAACAGCATGCCCATTCAATAAACTCACGCCAGCAGCTGAGCTCTGAAAGCCCAGAGCCATTCAGTCCAAGTAAGTGGTGGGTAGGGTGGTACCCTTTGGGTGTTAGTACATTTGTAGAATCATTTTCTGAGCTCTGGAGCTTACACAAGCTTCTTTTGAAATGCTGCTTGCCTTTCTTCAGAGAAGCAATAGACTTAAATGATGCCCCTCTTTTTAAAGAAAGTTTTCATGAACAAAAGTGCAGGCATTGGAAGTCACTCAACAAAACAGCTGTGGTTCTGCTGCGATGGCTTTTGCCTGTTTTCCCGAGGAAATTGTGATATATGAGTTTGCCACAGAAACTCAGCCCATTCTCTAAACACCTTTAGAGTTTTCTCATGCCAGGCAGCACTGAGCCAAGAGCAACCTCTGGCTGGTGTGGGTTTTTGTATTCCTGCTGCCTCAGCCTTTGGTAGCTGGGGAGGATCATGATGTACAGCTGCTTAGCTTTGAGATAAGTTTTCTATATTTGGAATCCTTCTCCTGAATTTGCTTGGGGGATGTTGTCATAACCTTGAGCTGAATTTAGTTTGTTGATCCCAGTGCGCAACCTATCTGAGGTGTTTCACTGAGGTTGACATGTAGCTTTTGCATTACCCAGGAACCTCTAGCTGCTTCCAACAGGAAAGGCTAGGTGGTCTTTGGGGTCTGTCTCTCTCTCTCTCTTCCTGTCTGGAACTTGGTTAGTGGGAACCAATGCAAAGCTTTATTTTGGCTAAAGGAAACCCTGACATTTTAGCTGCTGGAGAACTAGGACACCCCCAGTGCTTCCTTTTTTTTAAATCCAAGCTACTCCTGTTTTAAACTCGCCACCACCACAGAAGACACATGTACTATCCCAATGTAATTTTCAAAGCACAGAGACTAGCCAGGCTAGAATCACAGTGAAAATGAGAGCTACAGATAATGGTAATGTTGTTGCTCTGGTATAATCCTGTATGACTTTTTTTCAAGCACACCTTTGTCAGTCAGGGATGCCACCCAGGCAAGCATAACTTGGGAAGAGCTATTACTTTAGGCATGTTCAGGATAGTTCTAGTAGCAGAGCAGAGAACACATGTGAGCACAGTCCCAATGTGGTCCCTTTTGGTTTAAGCCAGTCCTAGGCTATTCTCTACAGGCAGGAGCTCTGAAAATCGAGGGATGTATGACTTTTAGTACAGCATGGTTTGAATGTCATATCTTAGGACCCAGTGAATGATACTGGATGAAATGTAGCCTGGCCCCTCTGCTTGTACTCCCTTTGACTAGCTGCTGATGAGTCAAAATACCTGCTTTTTAATAATGATTTTTTCTTCACCTCTAGGGAAGATGCATAAACTTCACTCGTGTGAAATCGGATGGAACCTCTGCCCCTCACAGCCCACCACCAAAGCTGCCATGCCGTGACAATGGTCCCCTCAACAACGCTCCAAGGAATCCTTCCTCTCCTGTGTCTCTGCAACCCCCTTCCAGGCAGCCACCCCCTGGACCACCTCCATCCCGAGCCCCTCCTGGACCTCCTCCTTCGCGCCCACCGCCGCAGCCCATGGCTTAGAGTGCAGCAAGACCTGATTGACAAAACATGTCTCTTTGCTGAACACAGCATATTTATTGAGTATTGGTTTACAGTAAAGATATCAGAATTTGTTGCTGGTCAGCAAAAAGAAAAAAAAGAGAAAAAAAGAAAAAAAAAACTTGCCAAGTGTCAACTTTAGTGTATGAATATATTTATACCACACGTGCTGAGTAAACATTCAGTGGATAGATTCAGAGCTATGGGGTATAGAAACAAACCAAAATGATCATCTAGATACAGTAGCAGCTTTTTTGTGTATACATTTGAAGATCTATTTAGATATGACATTTGTCTGACTTGGTATGTCAGATCATTCATTAATAACTTTAGCCAGCACTCGTGCATCAGTGGCTTTGATAGCTGCCACCTGCAAGTTGGTTCAACATAGTTCATTCAGGAACTTGCTTTCTTTTCCCCAACAGTACTGCATCCAGATGTTAATATGGATCAACAATTGCAATGATAACTTTCTGCCTTTGGTTCTGCAGGTGGAATTTCCATGGAATTTTTAAGAAGCCTGTAACAATAATGAGGTAACATGAGACTATGTGCCAATAATCTCCTCAGTAATCTCTCACAGAACAGGGATATATTTTTTTCACCTGGAAAAATCAGTTTTGAGCCTGCTGTCTCTATGTGTAGACTTGGTTGCTTAGGATAACCACTGAAGGCAAGATACTCAATCTAGAAATCCAGACTTTGTACAAGATTTGGGTCCAGATTTGTCCAAAGCTCAGAGGAATTTTATGAAAAATATTTTGGCTAGGTGCTTAGCTTTCATTTACAGAAAGCATAGTCCAAAATGAAGCAAACATACACAGAATTTGAGCATAAACACTGTGGTAAGCAAACAGCATGCGTAATTTATATCAGCAGCATTGAGGGACTGATTCTACTGCTATTTGATTGGGTAAATTTAAGTTTGATCTTACTGCCAAGAAGAATTTGATCCTTTTGTGATTCAAACATAAATTCCTCTTTGAGCAGCTCTTTCTTTAGACAGTTTGGATCCCACTAATATGTAACCCTGCAGTCTACCTGTGGCTGAGATGCGTGGTGTGAAGACTGAGTATGAGCTTTTATCCCTGTTTTATATGCCTGGCTGCTCTCCCATGACCTCAATTCTGGGTGTCATCAGAAAGCGATGGGAGCGCCCACAGAGAGGTGGGAATTCATGACGCGGGACTGTGGGTCAGCCCATTATTAGTGTTCACTAAGCAATACCTGAGTGGGTTGTGCCCAGAGCATTCCCTAGTGAATCAAAATAACACCTGAGCTTGCTTTTTCTCCATTACTACCTATTGTATTGGAGAAGGAACCTATGCTGGTCTGCTTTGGCACTGGCTGTGTTTTTAGGGTAGTTGTAGAAATAATGATATGTTGCATTATGACAGAGAAATATACCTATTTCTCCATCTGTGTGTGGGTGTGCAACACATCACAGTAGTTATTGGCATGTAAGTCTAGGGTAAAGCACTAACTGCATTGTACAGTTGCTCCAGATTTAAGACCTTTTCATGCAGTTGTTACAGGCCTATAAAGTTGTACTGGTACAAACAGAAATCAAGTTTAATGTTTCCAGTGGAAGGCCCACTTGCAGAACACCACCAAGCTCTCATCAGTCTATGCTGATCACTGTGACTTGCCGTGTGTAAGCAGCTGAGGCTGTCAAACATAACTCAGAAGAACCACAGAGCCTCCTTCTCCTCTTGCACTGCTCTGCTCTCTTGAGCTTAGCTCTTACCTCATGTACATTGGTGCAGGTAGTGGAATCATGGTTGTGAGTGCCAGCTGGCCTTAGAGCTGTTCCTAATTTAAGCCTGAGCCAGCATAGCACTTCGGCATGTGTTAAAATGTCCTGCAGGTCAAGAGAAACTTCCTTATGCCCAAGTACTTTGCTGACCTGTGATTTCATTGTTATCAGAAAGGAGAATTGGGATGCACTCAACCCTATCCTCATTCTTTTTAGACACTTGAATAGGGTCTGCATAATTTGGTTCCTAAGAATGGATTTCTGTTTGGAAGGGAGAGAAGACTGTGTGTATGTGTGTGCGTGTGCCTGTGTTTGTGTGTGGGAACTGTGTAGGGTTTTGTTTGTTTTCTGTTGCTTTACAAGAATTTCTTGAGAGTTGCACTCCTATGAAAGGAAAGGCCTTTTGCAGCCAGCGTGACACACAGTCATCACTTTTCTCTGTTTCTTTCACTTGAAAGGTGAAAGTAAAACAAGGCAAATTTTCCACTGCAGTTCTGGTGAAACTCTGCTTTTGACCCCAGTGAAAGGAACTGGATGACTGCAGGGAGAGGCCAGGGGAAAGGGTGGGGGAAGGTGCTTCACAAGCAGAGATCATAGATGGACATTATGTTGGTTATATGGAAACCCTGAAATAACCCTGCTGGGTCTAAGACCATTTGTAATGTGTGTGTACAGGGAACCTAACAGCTTCTCACATTGGTTGTATAAGAATAATTAGCCAGCAAATGCTAGCTAGAAATTGAAATAGCAGAGGCCAATAAAACCGATTCCCATGCTGGGACAAAACAGGGCATTAAAGCTTTAGCTGCTTGTGGGATTGGGGCAGACCACTGCTCTGTAGATGCCAAGTCTCTTATCAGCAGGCAGCAGTGAGATTGAAGCAGTGACTTGGTGGGTCAAGAGTTAACTTTAGCTAATGAAGAGGTCTGGGAGCCAGATTTTGTCTTGTCTTGCACCTGTACAGATCTTGGGAGGGGTGAGTAGAGTTGGCAATTTGCCCTGATGTTAATGTTGGTAGAATTTGACTCCCTGCCGGTGACAGTGGAGGTGTTGGCTTAGGGAGGGCTTCTCACAGTCACACATCCAACATGCCTGTTGTTTGCAGTTAAGGACTATATTCTTCTTTGCTGGAATAGACAGTCTTGCAGAGATAACACATACTAACAATTCTACACAACTTGCAAGTGCAGCAGGAACAGGAGCAGTTTAGGCTTTGCCAAATCCCAGGTGAAGATTCATGAATGATAAAGCAGGAACCACCGTGGATTTGAGAATTAGACTTGGCATAAATGGAGTTTCCTCATTCTCACTGTAAAAAGTTTAAGCATATGGTGTGTAACTCAAGTTTTGGCAGCCTCCGTGACAGGAGCACTCCAGGTTTAGTTTGCTAGTAAAGCAGGAAGAGAAAGTGAACTTTTTTGCCTTAAACTGAATTGCCTTTGCAAAGATGGGAGCAATGAATGTGCTGCATTGGCTCCAGAAAGGCCTTTGGTTGTATAGAAATGTACTCGTTTGCAGAGATCTCAGGCGCTGTAACAGCACAGTAGGAGAAACTGGTTGCTATTTTATCATCTATTGAGCTTGATCCTTACCTGGTATAAGTCAAAAAAAGCCAGCTGAAATCAAGGCAGTAATATTCTCATCAGCTGAGAACTGTCTCAAAATAAATGAAGGGACAAAATCCTTCTAACTGTCTTGATGTTTCAAGGTTTGTTTTGGCATTCTTGTAAATGTCAGTTGGGATTACAGTAGTTACACTGCTAACAAATGTTCTCATGTGGGATGATTCCCATGTATTTTCCAGTATATAGCATCATCTGACACTTGCAAAAAGTGAATATCTAATGCTTCCTCAAATCCTAGAGGAAAATGTGGATTCAGGGGAGCTTGGGCTCACACAGTACAGATGTGAAATGTCACAAGGTGCAAAGCAGGAGGGAAACTCTGTGTGTTTAAACCTGATACAGAACCACATTGATCAAAGCATATTTATGGCCATCTTTCAACCTTAGTGCATGTGTTGCCATCTGTGGGAGTAGCCTGCAGAGCAGACGGTCCCAAGTAGAAAAAGAAAAAAAAGAAAGGAAAAGAATCAGTTTCTCATGTGAAAGAGCAAGCATAACAATGAATGGCATTATTTCATGAACTGTACCAGTTCAAATGCATGTGCACCTGGTGCTCCTAATGCTTTTTCCTCCTGTTGGTCTTCAGACAACATGATCAGTAATATGCTTTCTCTCTTTTATCATTGCTGTCTTTTTTATTGTTGTTACTTTGTTTTGTTGTGGTTTGTTTGAGTTTTTTTTAAAGAAACATTTCACTGAGAAAACAGCCCTACTTCTGTAAATATAGAGTTTAATTTGGAGGAGACAGCACACTTCTGGATGTTACTGCTGGACAGTTATTTATTAAAAAGGGCTCAAGGTGAATAAATAGAGGTGGCTCAGGATACATGCATGCAAGTGTGATAATGCAGTATAGCATTTTCAGTTCTCTGTAGTTTTGGGGTAAGGGGAATTTTTGGGTCATCCTAGTTTTTTTAGAAGTTTGTAACTGATATACTTTTGAATAATGCAGTAGAGATTTCTAACATATAACAATGCTTGAACAAATGTGTAGATTACGATAGAATTTTCATTTGGGAGATGAGAAGGCTAGTGAGGGAGAAATTATTTTGGAAATGTTTCAGTTTTTATGGGGAAAATGTACTGTACTGTACTCAATTTTTAAATTTTTTGTTTGTTTAGAAAGATGTAGTTTTTTTGGAAACAGTGGGGGTGTGGGCTGATACACAGCTGGGGCATGGAGATGAGGGACAGAGGAAACAGTAAGATTTTTGAGGGATAAAGAAGCTTTACATGGGGGTGTGGGTTTGTTACTGGTACACATGGTACAAATTTCTGTAACTGACATGCTGCTTCCGTGTTATAATCGTGTAACTTCATGCATTTTAGGCGCGTGCTCTGTTTTTCTGAGAAAACCTTGCAAATGTAATGCCTGCATGCAAATGTGGGAGATGTAGCCAAAATCTTATTATCCAACATAATGTAGTCTTAATGGCTTCAGAATCAACAATAAAAGTGCTTACTGGTTAAACACTACAAAGAATTTCATTGCAGGGTCATTTTAAGAGGGAATAAGCTGCTCTGTAACTTCCTTCTGATCAGCTCAGCCATGTAATGGTCAGGAGAAGAACGTGGAGTTGGGCTGTCAAAGTTGCCACTCTCAACTTGCTACTAATTTAATTAAGATACAAGGGTATGTTTTGTGCTTCAGTTTCGTGTTTTGATCTTTGCCTCATTCAAAGGTAAGCCACTGTTTTTTGAAGCTGGGTAGAAATGCTGAGTAAATTGAACTGGAGTCAGGTCTCAGGCATTCATTAACACATGGGGCAGAGCATGAACTAATTGCTGCTATCTTGAAGAGAAGTCATAGAACATGTAGACACAATGTAAAATCCACGTGAGAAAAAATGCCAGAGCTCAAGACTTTAACAAAGAGAAATTCCATGGGAAAGCTCTGGAGTCACCAGGCTTCAGACAGAACTACAGATTTTCAGTCCCTCCCTGCTTCTAATGTTTCCTCTCTATCTGTTCCAGCTCCATTGAGGATTGGGGGCGGAGGGCAGGAGTGCTGGTGGATATAAGGCAGGAACGTCAACAGGGATATGCCACAAAAATCTCCAACCCAAGCAGACTGCAATTATGGGTAATCAAGGCTGCTGCAAAGCTGCTGAGCTGTGCTCTGCGCTCAGTGTGCCCAGCATGGCAGCCACAGCCCTGTGTACAAGGGGAAAGGGAGCTGGTCTTTGCACACACACGATCCCCTGAGCACACGTGCACCTCATCTGCAAAAAACGGTGGGCACTGAACTTTGGGGGTCTGGTAGCCACATAAACTCATTGCAGCAAAGCAGATGGGAGCTGCATGGTGGCTGAGGCAGGCATCCCTTCCCTCAGGGCAGCTCCAACTGGCTGTGCTGCTAATGGGAATTGAAATCCTCAGCCTGGAGCTGTGCTACTCCCTCATGGAAGCAGGAGCGCTGACAAAAAGCCTGGCTTGCTCTCACTCTGCACCCCAAGCTGGCAAGACAATAGTCACCCAGTATGGTTTTGTGGCCTTCGCTCTTTTTTGTTCTTCCATCTGCTTCTTACTCAAAAAGCAAGCTCAGGCTCTCAGAAGAGATCAGATAAACAAAAGTGGTCCTGCAAGCCAAGGCTCTGGGCATTTTTATTCTGCATTAACAAAAACCCTACGTTGGCTGCAGCTGTGGCTGGTTAGGTTTATGCATGCCTGAGACAACAACATTCAGATTTGACCTGAACTTTCCCAGAGACTGGGAATGTGCAGATCCAGGTCTTTGGTTATGGACTTGTCTATAAATAGCCTCTAGTGCTGGTTTAGAATCTTTCATCAAATGTACTTCACAGTCTCAGGAGTGGCATTTACATGTTCACATACACCAACCTACCCTCTTTGGCTGCATGGAAGTCAGCAACAAGAATTTTATTGGCTTCAGCAACCTGAGCCAGGAACTGAAAAAATGCTCTTTCCCCCTCTTCTCCCATTCCTTAAGAAACCACAGGCAGAGCATGTTGCCCATGGTGGAAGTTGTCTGATCTTTACTCTGTGAATGTGCTTTGCCCTTTGGGATAGGACTCATCTCAAGTTTCATCTGTTTCTCCAAGAAATTTCCCCTTTCCTGCACATCAGAGGACCTTCCTTTTCACTGCACTGGAGGTTGCACTGGAGTTTCCTAGCCAGGTATCACTCTGATTTCTGACTGCAGCTCGAACTGTGGGATTATGTATGAGATGAAAAAGTTCCCTAAAAGAAAGCTTTCCTGCTGCCAGGTTTTGCCTGTGACATAGATTGAGAAATGTTTCCTTTTAAGCTTTCAAAGGTGCATGCTTGTCTGGGTAAATACTTCACTGAAGGTCCTTAGATAAGCCCACCTGTGTCTCTGACACAGAGCTCACTCACTGAAGTGAGCTCTCCTCACACCAGCTGATCACTGCTATGGAGCAGCTGCCTTGCCCTCCATCCATGCTGGTGTCCTGCATCTTGTTGAGCCTCTGGGCCATGATTCTGCAGCACAGACTGTTTCTTCATGGTAGAAATAGAAGCCCTGCAGAAATGTCCCAGGTCTTGTGACCCAGAACACCTCACACTTAAGGTATACACTTTCCTCTCTGATGGCAGAGGGATAGGGATTGAGAGCATGACTTTTCCCAGGGAACACAGGAACATATGTGCTGGCACAAGTTACTAAATACAGCAACTCGTTCCTTACTGATCATGCCTCATGCACTGTTAGGGTAAAATACTCAGTGCCCTCAAATATTTTCTAGTCTCCATTTTTTTCCGTACATAGAAATTTGTTTTAAGGTGGAAACAGGAGTCCCAAGATTCCCCTTCATCATCAAAGACATATTTGGCCAATCAAAATGAAAGAAAAAATATGGCAAGCATATGTGCCAGCTCATTCTCTTCAAAAACACAACTGTTCCTGCTTTGTGCCTCTCCTTCCTTTTGCATCAGGAAATAGCTCAGTTAACAGTGAATGTGCCTAGGGGTAGAGGTTGGCCCTAGTTTGGTTTTGGGAAGTTTTTTTCTATTCTTTTCTGGATTTCTGATGCACCTGTGTAAGGTGTGTTGGGATCATCAGTGATAAAGGGATTTCAACACATCAGTGAGGCTGTTGTTTCCAACTGGGAAATGTTGCAGTGTCCTCAGCAGACAGTGCCCTCAGAAGGTAAAAACCCCTGAAAGCTATCTTCATCACAATGGTAGACTTGGCTCTACTATAGCTCACCAGGAAACTCCAGCTCCAGGAATGCAAGCAGCCTGTGTCTGAGACACCAGGAATGACAGCCCCTCTGCCAGGACAGTGAGAGAGACCCTGGTGAGGTCTGCCTCTTCCCAGGCTAACGGGTATGGCCAGGGACTACTGGTGCCTTGAAGCACTTACTCCTCTCAGGGGAAAACAGTGGGCAGGGAGAAACTGTAACTCTGCAGGCTCTGGAATTTCCCAGCTCTCTGTCTATTTTTTCCAATACTAATGGTTTGTATTGCTGAAGTGACTCACAAACCAAAATATCGAAATAGCTCATTTCCCTCCCAGCCATACATGGGAGCAAAGGAGCAGGTCTGCCTCTAACCCAGGCCAGCTGGACCCAGCATCACCCTGGGAAGAGAAGGCAGGATGCTTCCATGGTGGTCTCAGGCAGTGTCTCTGCCAGGGTCTCCTCAAAGTTCTATCTGGAGGGTGAGGTTTTGCATCCCTCAGGAATCCTGTCCTCCTTTTCCTGAGCCATGCATGGGTGGTGGTTGTCTGCTCCCCATGAGTCTGAGCTGCAGCCTGTTGGTGCCAGGAGAGGCTCTGAGGGGTTGATGGAGCACCTCAGGGGTCACCAACTGTGCACAGTTGTTTATGTGGGGTGGCCTTTCCTTCCCTCCTGTGAGGCTAGTGCAGACTAATCGAGTTATGGCTGTTTCTCTGCCCTCCATTTGTGCCTCAGTTTCCCTTGCTGCGAGGACAGAGCTGAGCTCTGGCTGTTGGAACACTACAGCTTAGCACTCCTGGCCAGGCACTTTCAGCAATTACAGCTATGGTGGCTGCTCTCAGACTTAGAAGCTGTCAGCTTTCCTCTCTGGGTACCTTTGCAGCAACCCCTGGGGCAGAGGCAAGAGGCTGGAGAGGCTCCTGGTCCTGGCTATGCACATGACTCATGTTTGGCATTCCCGTATTTTTGGTAGTTCAGGAGCAGCCCTAACTTAACAGTGGGAAATAAGTGTAAAAATAGCCTGTCAGTGTGTTTGCAGCCAAGCCCAGTGCACAATGCTGCTCTGCCAGGGTCTGGCCTCAGCAGCCATGTCCCAGGAGAGGGAAGCAATACTTCATGTCTCTGCTTTTGTTTTCCTTTTCCAAGATTTTAAGCTGTCTTTTCTCCATCCACCAAGAGAGATCTGTATAACCATTGCAATGTTAATTGCGTGACTGCCACGAGCACACTGACTTCAGTGGTGTTACTGCTAGAAGTGGGAAGGGAACAAAAGTCAACCAAAAGGCCATGGATTTTGCTCAGCTCTGACATAAATAATTGAGAGACTGCAAGCAGTAAAGGGTAGGTTGCTGCCTTGCTACAAACAGCTGGACTCAGACTCATCCAGGGATGTGAGACAATTTTTCTTTTTCTCTTCTCTCTTAGGTTGCTCTGTGTGAGTCTGACTCCATTGCAGGGTCATTTCAAACAGCAGGACTGTGTTTAATTGTGTACAAACACCTGTACTTATTGCATCAAGGAGCACACAAAAACCAATTCCATAGAGGTAGACAGGCACATGCACAAAATACTTCACAGCCAAGCATCCACAGACTTGCTGAATGCTGCCTACCACCCTCTGCTGGCATGTGAACTCCTGGCATCTGTCATGTCCCCATCAGACCCAACTGAGCTGCCTCTGACCATTTTGATTCAAAGGGTGCTTTCTTTACTGGCCTTTGGGGTTAAACAAGTACAGCAATTGCCTGCTTTGTGTGGGGAATGGTTGTTAGAGCAACTGGGAGGAATTCCTTGGCACCAGCACTAGCTAAGAAAGGAATGCAGAAAAACGCTCAGCCAGAGTCAGTGGCAAAGCAGAGGCAGGGCAAGTTTTGAACAGACCAAGGGCCTGAACCTTTTCCGGGTTAAGTAACGGTGGCCCGTCCACCGGGGGTTTGTCTCAGCCATTGCAATGCATAAGGCCTGCTGGGGGGGCACCGCCTCGCCTGCGGTGGCAGTGCCTGATCTCAGTGACGTGGCCCTGTAACAGCATGAATGCTATTGTCCAAAGAGTGCCATAAGGCATTGCTCTTGTTCCCAGTACCGGAGTTCGCTAAGGCGTCTGCTCCAGTGTTCCTCCCTTTATAACGGACCGTTATCGTCCTAGGGCAGGACTCTCTGGGTGGATCTATATAGCCCTGCCGCACAGTTGCCCGAAGGCTGGCCCTGAGACCAGGACACCCAATCCCCCCCATTGCGGAGGAACTATGTGAAGTTCCCGCCGTTCACCCGCGCTTAGTTGAATTTCTTCACTGTTAGTGCCTCGCCCTGACTCTCCTACCTGCACCAGAGAGTCCCTGGGGACCAAAGCTGCTGGGAAAAGCAAAGTACCCACCCTTCACTAACCTTTGCAAACCTCTGGGCAGAGACCCCACAGCACAGGCATCACTGACACTGAGGTGCTGAGGAGAATCAAGCCCTGAATCTTTACCCTTTTGCTCCTTCTGTGATTGAAAGTGCCCCACAACATGAGATGTGAAATTTCTCTTATGCTTGGCTCATAGCTGCTTGCAGTGAAAAGAAAAAAATTAAATTGTGATAAATTGTGATAATGATTTTCAAATAGAAATAAACCTATTTTGGGGACATTTTCCTGGCAAAACATGGTTCAAAGGCACAAGAGGAAAGGGCAGGGTGACTAGTGAGCTGCCAGGTAGGTAAGTACAATTTAGGGGGGCTTTAGCAAATTTATTTTTGCATTACAGATGCTCTCCTTGCTCTAAACTGCTGCCTTCTCCATCTGACCCTTTTCCCCACCCAGCTCACACCTCAGTCATAAACAGAAAATAAGTTTGTTTGGACTGGCTTGCTGGCAAATTTACACAGCTCTCCCATTTAGATATCTGATTTCAAGTAAGGTGATTAATAGTGATAAACACGAAGAAAAGGAAGAAACGGGAGGGAGGGAAATGGATAAGCAGAAGGTAGTTCCTGGCCTCTGCTCTTGTTTACAGAATGGCTTAAAACCTGCAGGATGAAAGTCCTATGGTTTCACAGAGTGCGAACCTCTCTGCAAGCACAACAGCTGCTGGGGCAAGGGACTGTAGTAAGACCCTGGAAGGTAGGGCCAAGTGCTCTTAGTAATGTATGTAGAGCTAAAAGACTTCTATAAGGGTAATGTTCAGATCTGGAAAGCAGAGTACTATGTGAGTTTGGTGATTTCTTTTATACATGAAAAGTAATTCTGACATTTACTGAACTGGGTCCTTGTCAGAGCGCCAGTTCTACATGGTTCTGCTTACAGACTGGGTTGGAGAAAGGTATCCATTCTGTAGCCTTGAAGCAGAATACCCCTCCCCTGTTTGGTCGAAAGGGTATGTCTTCTTCAAATTTAAGTACTTGTGTTATATGGTTATAGTATTATTGTTTTGCCCAACCGTGTATCTCTGTGTTTGGTCTGCTATTTCCTCAATGATTCCACTTGATTTACAAGTTCCTGGCTGAAAAAACAAACAAATGGATACTTTGAGATGAAATTCCCAATGGACTATGCTGGTTTTGTTAGTCTTGAAAAGATTCTATTAGAAGTGAAAGCCTTGAAAGGAAATTGCTGAGTATTTGAGAACCTGGTTTCCATAGGCTTTCATGTTCCAAAAACGTCAGCTCTTGGCCTGAAACTTTCCAGGCATAGGGCCAGACTTCACAAACTCATAGATGGAAAAGGGGGCTGCCTCCGCACCTTTAGAAGACTTTAGTCATCCTCAATCTCATTTATACTGCTGTCATTCAACATACAACAAACCAGCCTGAAATTAAGTGTAGCAAAAGCTTCTTGAAGATGTCAGTCATGCATCTTTCTAAGGCTATTGGCACCTTTTTATTTAAAATCCTGCTTGTGATTTCTATTTTTTTGTGCTGGCCGAATACATATCTGGGGCAACTCCAATGTCAGCTTGGAAAGTCCCTAGGGTGGAGGCAAGAAAAGCTAACTATACTGGTACATGGTGCATTGTGTCTAGCTGACAATTGATGAGGACTAAATGGCTTAAAAATGCATGTTCCTGAGGGTAATCGCTGAGCTGTGTGTGAGGTTGTGCTTTGCATTTCTTACTGGTGCTGTAACAGCTGTGCATGTCTCTGATATGCAGTAGTAAAGTCCATGAACCACAGATAGGCTCACACACACATGCAGCACGAGTGCTAAGGGAGGGACAAGAACTGCAATGGAGACAAATCTGTTCATGTTTACAGCTGCTCAGGGTAACGGCATTTGCACAAGCAAAAGGGGTACTAGACTGCCTCCTACTCCACTGGCCTGCGAATGCTGACTGCTCTGGTCTATATTAAGTCTGTACAGACCTGCTCTGAGTCTTGCTGCATGTTTCAGGTTCTCCAGACCTTACCTAGTCCATTGATATTGATTAAAACCTGGCCAGTGTTTCTTGCACTAAAATCCCCTGGTTTGTCCTCACAGCCTGTTTAGTTTATGATGGCAAGAATGACCCCTCAGACTTTTTCCCATTTGCTTTCTGGTTAGGTCTCTGCTCCCCTCTGTGACTTATGGTTGTT
The DNA here is from genome assembly GCA_013400515.1 of Erpornis zantholeuca. Taxonomy (NCBI): domain Eukaryota; kingdom Metazoa; phylum Chordata; class Aves; order Passeriformes; family Timaliidae; genus Erpornis; species Erpornis zantholeuca. Next base: position 42,319 of record VZTN01019145.1, on the reverse strand, counting down.
TGCTGTAACTACAAGATTTTCTGCCTAGAAGGGCTTCTTTCTCTTCAGAAAAAGTCCTCAAAAAAGCTTATCTCCATGGCAAGCTGACCCAATTAAATCCCAATAGAGGGAAAAGGTGTATGTAGGCAGCAAATACTGGGATCCAGCCACAGCAGACACACCCCATTTGTGAAGGCACCTTACCCCCAGAGGAGGAGGACTGAAGGACCACGCCGGAGCTCTCCTTGCTGTGTGCTGTTGATCAACCTGCCTCTCACACGTGACTAGGAACAAAGCCAGTGCAGACCCTGCAGCATGTTTGTTATACCAAGGGCAATGCTGCCTCCTCCTTCCCAACTTGCCCTTGCCATATGATGGATGAGTTGGAAGCGGGAGCTCATTGGCCCAGCTCATTCTCTTGGGAATAGCCAGGGCAACTTCCCAGACCGTCAGGGGCCTTGCTGAGTTGAGTGAAATAGCAGTGTGTGGGAAGGAAATAAGAGAGGCCCATAGTTTGGTGTTTATTCAGCATCCCATGTGGGCCTGTAAATGTGAGAGGGCACAAAGCTCCTATATAGCAAGTGTATATATTAAGATATAGCTGGTGGGAATGTTTCCATCAGGGCAGCTTTCCATTGCAAATAAATAAATAAATACTGGCATGGGTGGATTATGACAAAAGTCTAGACAGGAAAATATTGCTACGACCATAAGGTATTTCACATGATTTCACAGAAACATTTCTCGAAATTAAAGTACTAGGAGCTGTTCAGCTCTTTATTTTTTTTCTTTTGAAAAAAGACAAGTTTTGCACTCAGCTCCTAAGCCTTAACATGTCACAGCAGCTAGTGCAAGCCCTATGACACTTAGCTGGGGTTGTCATTACTCAAAGTTGTTAGCCTTAGATGTGTTGGTCCTACGTTACCCTAGAGATCATTTGTGACTCATGATGTGGAAGTCTAGGTGTGGGATGGGAGGACCTTCTAAGTCTCTGTAGAATCTGATGCTTTATTGAGCTTCACTGTAAGTGTAGGACATGAATGGTGTGGAGTGTGGCAGGGAATGTGGTTTGTTTGGTTTGGAAATATTTTGGTTGTTTGGCTTTGAGGGTTTTTTTAATAAGTTTTTGAAGGAAGAGGGGTAGAGGAAGGTTTGTTATGATTCTAGAGTCCTGTTTGGCAGTGTTCCAGATTAGGAGAGATAGAAAGAGTTGGTAATAATGAGTGGCTTATTCAGTTGTAGCAGAAATCATCTAGTCTCTAGTCAGATTTTTAAACTGAGAAATTACGTGGTTGTAATTTGCATGTTGTGTCTGTGCCAGAGGCCAAAGTGTTAGCAGAGAAGGGCGTGTATTGGGAGAAGCAGTGGAAAAATTACAATGAGTCAATAAGGTTGAATTTAGGGCTCCTCACAAGGGAAGCCTCGTTTATTAAGCAACCTGATCTCTCCCTGTGAGATCATATGTGCAAAACAGGTTGCGGCATGTCTGAGGGTGTTGCCCTCTGGAATTTGTAGATAAGGATGCTTTATACCTGCGTGTGCCTGAGAGGCCAGTTACATTCTGCGGCTTCCAGAGGGAACAAGACTCCAGAGGAGTACAGTTATTCCATTTCTCTTGTGGTAAGTCTATTGAAAAGAACTTTTGTTCCTTCCTCTCTTCCTTATGCCCCCCTTCAAATCTCAGATTCCCAAACTGTGAGGTGTGATATGTGTGATTTTCTTCACTGACAGACCCGGGTATCACTACTGAGACAGCAATGGCATGGTGGAAGGCTTGGGTAAGTAGAGGATATATTGACACTCTGAGGTTTTTTGGCACTATAAAAGGTAACTTATAAGTTGCATCAGGCACTGTGTGGGAATGAGAGGTTTCCTTTAAAAATCAGTAGGACCTATTTACCATTCTTCTGGCTGTAAAATAGTATTCAGCATTTCAAAAACATTGATGAAGGAAAGTGTTGTCATGACTGCTAGCTATAGGAAGAGGAGCAGACCCTATGTGGATCCTCAGTTGAGAGTAGTGCAGGGGGTGTTTATATTCCTGTGTTCATGGGGAGATGCAACAGCAAAGTTACACAGCTGAAGTCTCCTCCCTTGTCCTGTGGTTGTGAGTTCAGGGCACTGGCCTGTTCCCATTTGGGTCCCCTGTTGTGCTGGCAGGCTGTGGCCACAGAGAAAGATATGGTCAAGCCACTATGCCTATCTTTGGTGGCTTTTTAATATTGCAACAATAATACGTCTTGAACACCCTGGGTCTTTGCCAGGAGCCAGAAATGCTGTGTATGTTCTCTTGCAAACGCCTGTGGCTTTGAGAGGAATGTGGCAGGATGGGGAGAAGCTCATGGGGTCTGCTGAGGCAGCACCTGGGGTCTGGCTCAGACCAGGCAGCAAGTAGCACTGGTGATGTGCCAGCCATGGCAGCTGCCCCATCAGCCTCTGTGGGAGGCCAGGTTTATGCCCAGATCTCAAAATATATATTTTTTTCTTTTTCCCCAGAAAGATTAAAATTGTAATCTTCCTCTCTGAGTTCCCTATTTCCTTTGGAAGTTTGGTATAATAAAATAGATATTTTTCCAAAGCTTGCCGTAGCTCTCACTTAATTTTTTTCCTTTTGGATGATCTATTCCCCTCTACCCCCAAGCTGGAAATAATTTCTAAACTTAGAGTGAGAAAAGTAGGAGAAAAAACTAAAACTCCAGTGATCTCTTACCAATTGGTGTTGTAGGAAGTGGAGGCATGAGAAGAAAATGAGAGGTCCAAAGAAGGATGGGGAAATGTTTTTTTAGTTTTCGAAACACTTCATAAAAAATATAGTTCAAAGGCAAAAGGAATGAAAAAAATGTGAAACTTTCTCAGAAAATATCCACTGAAAAGAAACTCCAAACAGTAACCCAACCTGTCCCCAGACTCCAGCTTTTCAAAAAACCCATGTTTAGATTGGAAAATATTTTGGTAGTAAAACTTTTACTCCTTCTTCCTTTCATTTATAAGTAAAACTTTTCACAGCATCAGCTGTAAGAAGCACTGCTTCTGCTGCTTTCATGCCAATTATTAATTATATTTACATGAGAGTTACACAAACTCCTTGAGTAGTTTCAGTTAGGGAGCTGTAGGATCAATTCATCTGGGAAACTGGGAAACAAGACCAAGGTGAAGAAGGATTCTCTGAAAAGCTGGTGCAATTGTGCTGCAACAATTATGTGCACAGAGAATGAGGTGTGTGAGTGAGTCACAAATATGCTGCTTGAGCCAGGAAGGGCTGTAACTGTTTATCGGAATTAGTACCAAAAAAGATCCTTGTTTAATTTGTTTCCACTGCCTGCGAATGAAAGCTCAGCTTTGTACTCCCTCTTTCACTGAGTCACCAGGCACGGGTCCAGAATATTTGGGGGTTTCTTCACAGGGCCCTTGCATGCAGCCGGAGAGGATTGACCATCTTTTTCAGAGCAAACTCAGATGGATGAGTCTAACTGCTTTCCAGGGAAGCTGTGGTGGTGCTGGCTGTCTTAACAGAGGGCTAGAAAAGGAGCACTTGAAATGGTCCTGCCAGCTCACCCAAATTCTTCTAGGCCAATGACAAACTGTTAGAGGTGGCAATGCCACCTGGTCTGTCAGTGCTTTTTTCTGCAGTGACAGCTTCACCACAGCCTTAAACTTGCTGCTCAGTGACCATGTGGATTCAAAGCTACATCTCTTGCAAAGTTTCCTGTTGACACCGTTTGCTTCACAGGTGCTCTTTCTGCTGGGAGCAAAGTGTGGTGGTGCAAGAGTGTTTCCGTGCTTGCTGTAACGCAAACTTTTCCAAGTCTTGCTGATTGCTGAACATTGCTACCTCTCTCAATACTCCTCATTGCCTCTTGGCTGCTTGTCACTGCTCCTGGAGCGTGGCTGGCAAAGGGGCCAGCACACAAACATGTGCCAGCTGTATCCACTGGTTCCCTTTCACACGGGAAGTAAGAGCAGAGGGGATTTGCATCATAGCAGGAGGCTGATGGGTGGCACTTGGTGGTCCATGTTAGGCAAGTCATGTGGGACAACCCTAATGCTTCCTTCTGGACTGTAATCTCTGATTTTTATCTGTGAAGCCATCCCCATTAAAATATTCATCAGGTCATTCTGATACCATTAGACCCTGCCTCTAAAGGTATATTTATGAGAATGTAGTAGTTTCCAACTTAGATATCTTAGCTTCTAGGAAGGAGAAACTATGAAGGACTGTATTTAAGGAGTGAATAGGAAAGTCCAGTCTATTACAGTCTGTGCTTTTTCTGCCAGACTGCCTGCATCTCACAACGCTTGCAGCACTGTCAGCCATGCTTTGCACTTCATGTTTCTGCCAGCAGCAAAGGCTGGTACAGGCAGGGGGAAACAGGAAACTTGTGTTCTCCTTGGAGAGAAACTTGTGCTCTCTTCTTGCTCAGCTGAGAAACTTCAAGCCAGTCTCTCCTATTTTCTGTGACTTCACCATGTGTAGGCAAAAAATAGCATTAATATACTTTTCAAATACTTTTTCTTCAGCTGATGAAAAGCAGTAGTGAAAAGTAATGTATTTTTCTTCTTCTTTTAGAGTGAAGCAGAGGGCAGGTCCGTGGCCGGTGCTTTAAATTTTAATGCTGCACCTGATGCTCAGACTCTGTACAAGGCCATGAAAGGGCTTGGTGAGTTGACTCCAACCACATATGTAAATTCTATGTTCTTCTTATAATTGCTAAGTTGGAAGACATTCCTTAGGAAATTCTCATCCAGAGGTATCATCTCTTTTCTACAGTGAAAAATTAAAATTAACGTTTCCTCAGTATGTACTTAAAATTCTACACAAAGGCACTGAAACAGGCAAGGCTGTCTGAATATTCAGACTGGGATTTTGAACCAGTCTCAGCTTATTCTGTGTGCTGTATTTATGATTTATTGTTGCTTTCCACAGGGACTGATGAACAAGCTATAATTGAAGTCCTAACCAAGAGGAGCAATATGCAGCGTCAAGAGATTGCCAAATCCTTCAAAGCACAGTTTGGAAAGGTTCTTCCAAAACAAAGCCATATTCAATCACTGGTGTACTCCATGCAGGATGTAGCAAATGGGCATACAGTTCATCCTGAAAGCATGATGCAAACTATATGCAAGTCTTCTGCAAATAAGTCAATTAATAGCTATTTATAAGGCGTGCAATGATTGTGTACAATTAATTTTTGACCAGAAAAAAAATGGTTTTCTCCTAAAGATTTAAATTATTTTGTAAAATGCATTTTGACCAGAAATATTTTTTAAAAATCAATTTTAACTTGAAGTGAAGCTTCTTATTGATTTGAAGCTGTAATAAAAATTGATACCCAGCTAAGTGACATGTTGAGTAAAATATTGATTTGTTTCAGGCCTTTTTAAATGTCAAAATAGTTCAATTTAAAGGCTTATTTAATTACACTTGTTTGGAAATTCCATGGTTATTGACAACCATGTTTTCCTTTGGCTCTCTTTGTTTCTTTGATAAAATCTTACTTTTGTTGGGAAAACATTTTCACCAGCAAACTGTACCCCCAGCCCTGCTGTGGAGTCTCCAGTGACCTTGCTGGAAAGGGGACTGCCATGCAAAAGCCCCAGAAAGGGAAGCAAATATGGGGGTGGCAAGTAATGCATAAATGGATGCTTGCATCCCACTAAAGCACAGAGAGTCGTAGTCTAGGAAAACCTGCATTATAGTGAAAGGGAAGCTTGACATGTACCTTCAAGCAGACTGCATTCCTGATTCTGCAAATGTCCTGGGCGCAAGTTTATGTGCATGCTTTGGGAACCAGCTCTCTCTGAAGCTACACCCTTGCTCAATGCAAGGCCTTCAGCTACCTGGTTCTGCTCACTGAGTTAAGCAGGGTGGAGAAAGATTTGCTGTGGGATTAATTATTGCAAAAGCCTGAATATCAAGAAAACAGGGAATGTGTGAGCACCCAGACAAATCCCATTTTGGAGTTAGGTGCCTTTCTCAGTCCCAGGACCATTTTTAATGAACTAGAAACAATGCTGTCGTTCAGCTTCATTACTTGGGCCATGGGGATGGAAGCAGCAGGTGCAATAAAATGCTCCTGTGAGGCTGTTTTCATAACCATGTGATGATGCACATTTAACAGGATCTGATTGAAAACCTGAAGTCTGAATTGAGTGGCAACTTTGAGAGGCTCATTGTAGCTCTCATGTACTCCCCATTCAAGTATGATGCCAAGGAGCTGTATGATGCCATGAAGGTAAGCAAATTGCATGCTGATATTTAAGTAGTAGCACAAATACAATGCTAATTTCCTGCAGTTGTGCAACTGCTAATAACTGGACTGTTACACGGCTAAGTTTGTTATTAGCACTGCATTAGCCTTTGAGAAATACTTAATTGTATTATTAATATACTGGGGGAAAATGCTGCTTAGATATTTATGGCTATATGAAAGTTTCTGTACATATGTGACTCACAGAGCCTGGGAAGGCAACAGCAAAACTCAATTCATACCCAAATCCCCTGCCCTGATGCCCCACCTGAGCCATGAAACCTTTAAGGAATCAAGGAGTGGTGGTGCAAGGGCTAGGCTGGGGTTGGCTGGGATCCTACCTATTGATAATGTACTTTTACAAGTTTCAGATGCACAGTGGTCTGTTAAAATGGTATAAAGATGCAGTGACCAGCCAAGCACTGGTCTTCCTGCATTCCTCTAATGCTGTCTATCATCAAAAATCTAACTCCAGAAAAGCATTGTGGAAATGTAGGGTTCCATAAAATCATCCTTTACAAATCAGGCACGTCGGTGAAAGAGGTGTGTTTTGTGTATCCAGCTTTCATCACCACGGTTTCTTACAGCTCAGCACACAGCCTGACACTTTGCTGCCATCCAGCTCCTCCCTTCACCATACTTCTCTAGCAATAAATCACCCTCCATGACTAGATGCCTTTCTCCACCTTTATTTCTCCATTGTGATTTCTATTATAGGGTGTGGGAACGAGGGAAGGTGTAATCATAGAGATCTTGGCATCTCGGACAAAAGCACAGATCAAGGAGATAATCAAGGCGTACAAAGAAGGTAAGTGCCTGGGGCTCAGATTTCTGTGGTCAGAGCAATCGGCCTGACTGCACAGCAGGAATGGTGTTACCAGCTAGCACTGTCAGCAAGAAAATGGCTTTTCTAAAAGCTATTTAACTCTAAAAGTAATGTAATTCTGCTTTCAGCTAGCAAACAGAACATGGCTGTACTGAGAGAATTGAAAATCCCTTTCTAGGTCTTCATTCAGCTACAGCAAAGGGTCAGCAAATCACAAATTTGGTTCAGTCTGGCTACAAAGAGTTTCATCAGAACATAAAAAAAAAAATATAGCTATGCACTTGGCTTTTTCTCCCCATTAAATAGATAGGTATTTATCAAACATGTATTTGTAAATATTTTATCTTGTTCATCCCTTCAGCTATACCTCTAAAATTAGCTCTGGGTTTATTCCTGGGATATTAGGGGAGCTAGTTACTCAGCTGGATGCAAATGCTGACCTGGCTATCACAAAGGGTGTGAGCTGCTCTCAGCCCTGTTTTTTTCCCTAATGACCTTCTTGCCTGGTGTCAGGCATTGTGTGTGCTTGGGTTACTGGTAATATCTTGACTATATCACCTAAATAAATAACAAATCCTTCCCTTGTCCTTCTCTTTCCCTTGGGTAGAATACGGTTCTGATCTGGAACAAGACATAAAATCGGAAACAAGTGGCTACTTAGAACAGATTCTGGTTTGCCTTCTTCAGGTAATGCTAGAGAACAGAACTGAGGGTATAAAGGTCTTCACGTTTTTCTCTTCCTTTTCGGAGAAGACATGCAATAAAAGAGCCAGAACAGTCATGATCACCAGATAAATTGCAGGGACAACCATGTCACTTGGACTGGATCTGTTTCAGCTTCGATATGACCGAAGGGAAACCTCCCTCCCTTAGAGGAGTAAGAGAGCTGGGAGCTTACAGCCAACTCTGCTGCAAGAGACACCTCACTTTTACATATGCGTAAAGCCACTGTACTCTACAAGGGTCTTAGAAAACAGTCCCCCTCCACTATGATTCACCACTTTTCCAGGGTCTGTGCCCTCAATGCTGAGTGCATTTGGATGCATTTACCTACCACATTTTCAGAATTTTCCTGCCTGGTAGCAGAATGACTGAGCAATTTTTCACTCTGCTTCATATGACTGATTTCAGTGCCTTTCAGTGAAGGAGTTAGCACTTGTGCTGTCTGAAATATTACTGCTTGAGTACTCTGCAGAAATACATAGCTGAGAGGATAATTGATCTTTGATCAGAATGAATGCTTTGATCCTTATTTATGGAAGAATCTTCATGAGACAAAATTGTTACCTTTATTTTTTTGCTCATAGGGTGAGAGGGACAATGCCACTCTCTACGTGGACACAGCCCTGGCTCTCCAGGATGCAGAGGTACTCTCAAATACCTGTGATCAGTGATATACCTGCATTCCCACCTTCTTGACCTTGTGCTTCAGAGAGCAGCACAGTCCTGGTCAGTAGAGGGTTGGAGTCACAATAATGGGGTGATCTTTAAGTAAGTAACTTGTGATTCATCAGTTTGGCCTGCACTGCTGAGCTCTGCCATTCCAAATAGGAGTGATGAGGCCTGGGCTTTGGCTCAGCTGCTTTTGATATGTGAAGTGTATGGGTATGGTGGAGCGGAAGAGGAGAGAAAAGGGAAGAAATCTCAAATGTATTGTTGGCTGCTCCAGCTGCTGCAGAAGTGATAGAAAGAACGGAGGCAGCACATGCTCCAATTTGTCTAGAAGGCAGAAGGGTTTTCATAACCAACCATTCTAAGAGACTCTGGTTCTCACATTGGTTTAGGTTACTCCAAACCCCTTTACCCCAGCCATGCCTTCAGCCAAACTCTGTTCCTTTACTATCTGTGCACACAGAATATCTTGCTAGTAACTGTGTGTTAAATTCCAGACTCTTTATGCTGCTGGAGAGAAGATACGAGGCACTGATGAGATACAGTTCATCACCATCCTGTGCAAAAGGAGTGCCACCCACTTAATGAAAGGTATGGAACAGAACCCACACTACGAACACTACACTCCCAACCCTCTGAAATCAGAAATCACCCAAGCCAAAAAGAAGAGGCAGGGCTATAGATGAGAGACACAGGTGGTCAGAAATAAGTACCTGAGCCTGTTTTCTAGTTCCTGGTCACTCAATAATCAAAAGCTGCCAGCGGATTTAGTCCTGCTGAAAATGAAGTGGCTTATCCAGGAGTCCCTATACAGTGGTGATAACTGGATAGTTGTTTCTATAAACCCAAGAAGTGAGTGAGTGAGTACCATCCTAATTAAGTAGGAGCATGTGGTGAACAGACATGTCCCTTGGATGTGGGTTCTTCCAGGGGAAAAAAAAGTCACTAAAAAACCATCTGGTTATTCAGTGCTGGAGAATCACAGGGCGCAACCTGCATTTCTGCCCCAGGTCTTTTTGAGGGCATCAGAGGCTGCTGGGAGGAAAGACACTAGTCCTGTACCAGCTCCCTACTGTCTGTGCAGCAGAGACCAAACCTTGTCATCTCAAGGGTTTTGAGGCATAACAGATTTCATTATGTTGGCTGAATCAAAACATATCAAGTACTGTGTGAATCAGCTGGACCTAAACTGATAAATGTAGCTGGAGATAAATTAGGTATGCCTGAGCTTTTTTCAAATTGAGGTCCTCTAAGGTTGTTTCTATGCCATGGAAGCCAGCTCCCCCTTGTGTTTCAAATTCTATCTCCCAAGATCACTTAAAAAATAAACAAAACAGACAAACAAAAATAAGTGGTCTTTATAGCCTTTGTCTGTATCTGTCTTTAAGACCTACTGTGGCACCAAGCAATTTCTTTTGTGCTACGTAGCTATTTGTGTTTAAAACCTGAGTGTAATTGTTGCAGCTTTTAAAACTTTTTTTTTAAATAGAGTAGGTCTGAGTTGCAAAGTTTGTATCTTGTCTGTCTATTCTGTATTCCATTTCCATCATGTTGATGATCTTGGATGCTGAGCAAAATTTATTAAGATGTCCATTGCATTACATAACAGTTTTCCTTCTTTGTTAGTCCTAGAAAGCTAGGGATAAAAACAGGTATCTGTGTTTCTGAGCCTTGGAGTTTCCAAAGTGTATAAGGCAAACAATGACTGTCTTGCTGAACTTCTGTTACTGTGGGAACTCAAATATCTCAGAGTCTGCATCTGTGTTTTGCTCATCTTTTCTCAGTTTTTTTAAATTTTGATTGACGTTTTCCCAAATGGTGTTGTCATAATTTTAAAGTCCATAGGCTGTAAGCTGCATAGCCCTAGATTTAAGTAGATTTTATTTTGGCTCCTGAAGCTAATGACATCAACAAGCACAAGACCAAAGGTGTGCCTAACTCTGTTGTCTGCTTTATTTCTGTGGTTAAAGACAGCAATGAAGGGTGAGATTTCACCTAAACTTGGGTTGACAGACATTGCATTTTCATGTAAAGTCAGGGAATTAAGAACCATGAATGGTTTGGCTTTTTATAAACTTTAATATCCATCTTTATAGCTTGTATTTCTGATGTTGACTAAAGCCTCCTGAAGCTGGTGCAAATGTGGCCATTGCTTTTGCAGGATGTGTATTCATATTGCCACACAAGTAGTGCCTGTAAATATTGGGCACAAAATGCCTTACCTGGTAAAAACTTAAAGTTCTTTGTGTTCCAAACAGTGTTTGAAGAATACCAGAAACTGGCTGGTAAGAGCATAGAAGACTCTATCAAGAGTGAAACTCGTGGTTCACTTGAGGATGCCATGCTGACTATTGGTAAGTGGTGACCTTTCTCTTGGCTTTGTCAGAGTCTGCTGCCTTTTCTTCTGCAGTAGTTGACTTGTATTAGATGAATCTACTTTATAAAGGTATCTGGCGGGAAGTTATCTTACCTCTTGGGTAAGATAAGCTCAGATTCCAGGAACACACTGAATTAATGGGAAACATGTAGGATCTCAGTCACCTGCTGCTCTGGACTGGAATTACCATTGATTCTTACTGAGCTTTTTTGTATGCCTAGTGAAATGCACCAGGAACATCCATAGCTACTTTGCAGAGAGGCTGTACCATGCTTTAAAGGTAAGACTCTTCATTTCAACACACTTGTTTTCATACTGACTTAACTTGTAACCTAGCTTCCACCAATTCAAACCAGAAGAGACAAGGTTTTGGTGAAATTCAGCAGGTTTAGTGCAATTGTTCCAAGTAATAGCATAATCCTTTCAAACACCTTGGGTAGAAAAGTACCCTTTAAGCTCAAGGGAGTCTGGCTTTTCTGGCTTAAGAGTCTGCAAGGAGCCCAGCCCCACTTTCTGTAACACAGACAAAACTCCTGGAAGAGGCTTTTCCAGGAGATTGATTATGGTGAAGTCTTGCTTTCTATGTTAACAGGCTGGAACACAGTATTTTTTTTTAGAAAGCAATTCTCTCAATGGCAGTATAAAACAAGAGTTTCAAATGGGGACATAAAAAGTATTTGCAGATTGTGCCCCTGTAATGTTTAACTGGTATGTACAAGATGTCAGCTCTCCAAACCTTTTGGAAAGCTGAGATAACTGTTTTGTTATTCGTGTGATCTTAATTTTCCTGTGAGTGATTAAACAATAATGGTTAAAGCCAAACACTGCCTGGGGGATGCTGCAGAAGGGCAATCTCCATTCGGTGGCAACTCCCACTTCTGTAGCATGTTTGCATGTTTGCTTTCACATTTGACATGCGCAAAACTTGTGCACATTTCCATGGTGGGCTTGTGGTGTTGACAGTGGCCTGAGGGGTTGGACCTCCAGAAAGAGATGCAGATGTTCCACGGAACATGTGCCAAGTGGTGTTTGAAAGCTGACTCCTCCTGTCCAGGACTAGTTTGCACACCTTATCCCTTGAACACCCAGTGGCATCACGGACTGATATATCTGTTATTCCAGGGGGCTGGCACGGATGATGGGACTCTGATAAGGGTGATGGTTTCTCGAAGTGAAGTTGACCTAAATCTTATAAAGCCTGAATTCAAGCGTATCGCAGGAAAGTCTCTCTCCAGTATGATTTCGGTAAGCAGAATCTGGATACGATGGTTCTTAGCCATTGCATGTATTCCTAATCTTTCCAGCACTGTGCAATGCTTCCATGGTTGTTTGCAGTAACAATGTCATTTCTGCCATCATCATGGCTCTCCTCCAGCAGGCCTGATAACAGCCATGTCCTTGAGAGACATGTATGTCTGAAAGGTGAGTCAGACTGTCTGCTCTGTAAGTGACTTGGACAAAGCAAACACAAGGAGACACTGCACCCGGATTTTCATGGACCAGACTCTGTATCCATGCACTGCATGGTGTCCTAGATGAATCTAAATTAAATGAATCATTCCTGTTATCCCCATCGCACACTGCTCTGTCATTTTCTCCTCTCTTTCTGCTATCTTTAACTACCTCAAGCCAGTGCCATCCATATAAGTCAAAATAGTGCTGAGGTATTTTGTCTCTCTTTTCATTTTTCTCTTTTCTTTTCTTTTCTTTTCTTTTCTTTTCTTTTCTTTTCTTTTCTTTTCTTTTCTTTTCTTTTCTTTTCTTTTCTTTTCTTTTCTCCTTTCTTTTCCTGTTGTTTGGGGTTTTTTAGCTGCCTTATCCTAGATGAAAGCCTGGTCTATACTGTGATGAGATAGGTTCCGTTTTTGAACCTTGCCAAGTCTTATTGCAGCATTTGAGTCTCAGGTTCGAGTGCCTCCCCTGTTAGTGCAAAAATGCTGGTTTTTACCATTTGTCCTAAAGACTCTGGGACATTCCTCTCCCCCTATTCAAATGGCACAGAAGCCTTGTCCTTAGCAGTGCCCATGGGAAGTCTGGTTCTGTAATGAAGGGCCTTTCTTCTAATTGACACTGTCAGTGTCTGTCATGTTGATTAATGATCAATCTTCAAGGGTCTGTACAGAATATTCATTCCTTCTGAGAAGTGGAACTAGCTTTACACCTGTCATCACAAGACATTCAAAGGGAGCAATTTGGTTTCTAAACTAGTGAATATTTTGTGTAGTGCTTCTAGACCAAAATGACCACATTTGCGACTTTTTAAAAAATGTCATGTGTCAGGGCTAACTAGCGTGCCTTTTCCCTTTCTGTAGGGAAGAAATGCTACAAAAATACCCAGGGACAAATAAAACCTGAACACAACAGGTTTGCTTGCTGTGATTTCTGCTGACTTTGTCTGTGCTGCTCTCTGGGACAGAACCCTGATCAATTGCTCACCTGCATTCCAGAGGAAAAAATTGGACTTAATAAATGTTATTTCAGGTGTTAGCTACAAGCCTAATTTCCCCATTCTCTTTTGATGGTGTGTCAGCTGGCAGGAACTCTGCTGAAGTCTGGCTTGCTCTTTCCAAAGTCTTTTTCCTGTGTGGGCATATTCCGCAGACTGACACCGTCAGCACTTGGAGCATGCAGAGGAACTTCCATACTCACCTATTTTTTAATATTTTCTCCTGTCAGGATGATACCAGTGGCGATTACAAGACAGCCTTGATGAATATCTGTGGCAGTGACTGACAGCTTCTAGGAAGAAGAAGTTGAAAAGGATACAGAGAGAAAATTAACAGTGAACAAGGGTCTGAAAATGTATTGTAGGAAATCTTTCCATTGATCCAAGCAGGGGGGAAGAGGAGATCAAATTAATGGTCAAGATCTCCAAAGCTCTCTGAAGGATGTGGATGCTCACTACACATTGAATGCTATCCACTTCCCAGTTTTTCAGTCACAAGCGGGAATGTTAATTTGTTGTTTCCATTCTTTCTTTGAAGTTTTCTTTTATTTTAACCCATTGTGAATGATGGCACTTTGACATGGAATTAAAGATTCTTCTAAACCGTCTGTAGCTGTTTCACAAGTCTGAACAACCCTACAAAGCTTGGACCGTCCTGAAGCCATGCTAATTTCACTGGGAGAAGCTGGTAGAGTGTGGGCCATTTGATGCTAGCCGGGTGGCTCTGGAAGGAGTCCCAGATATTAAAAAGGCTTTAGGGCATGGGTCAGAACTGAGAATTTAGTGCCAGGGGGAGTAGTTTAGCAGCCTTATCTACATAACTTCAGGGGAGGTTCCCTGAGGAGTAGTGAATGGCAGAGCCAAGCTGGCTGTAAGCATGTGAAAGTTGAAGGCTGTGTGCCTAATTTCCTTCTTGCTTGTCTGTTGGGGAAGACCAGCAAGTTCAGGTCCTCACATCAGTGTCAGATCATGGGGGAATCAAAACTGGCATGGATGATTTGGCGACCATAGTATATCCTGCCCTTGGGAGCAGACCTGTTTCTGCTCCTGGTGTCACAGCAACTTCTCAGCAGTCAGTGGACTCCCTCCAAAATTGCCTCCAACCCCCATGACTGCACCTACCATGAGCTGAGTGAAGCCCCAAATGTGGACAATAATACAGAGAGAACAGTCTGAGAAGTTCAAGAAAGGTCTGCCTTGACCACTGGTTCTCCACACTAAAAGCAACTCCTTTAAATGTGTTGTTACCAAAAGCCTTTCAGTAAATGTGTTCAGTAAAGGAGGTTTTTTGATCAAGTGGGTGAAGTTTTTGGCTGAGGGGTGCTCCATTCTTTGCACTGCCGAGATTAGCAGGAATCATGCCATGAGAGTGGTAAGCTCAAAAGATCTTGGTGAGTCCAGTACACAAACAAGGGACCTGGGGTCAGGATATCTACACACCTCAAGTGAACACGAAGAAGAGGTTTCGGTCTCTGCCCCTATAAGGGCTTGCCTTTTCAGTAATATCCTCGTTTCTCGCCTGGTCTCTAGGCTTAGAATCAAGGTGGGAGGTTCTACTCAGTTTTTGAGGGATGTGGGCCGGTTAGAGGCACCAAAGGACAGGGACTCGCATGTACCTTATGATGGTAAAAAGAGGTTGATTTTTCACCCTCACTTGTTCTAATTGACACCGATGATCAGGCTTCCCTGTTTCGTTTTGGTTCGGTTTTCTCGAAGCGGTTCGGGCCCGCGAGTGCCGTGCGCCGGCTGCGGCCACAGCCGAGCTTACACCTCCCTCTGCTGGGGGAGCGCCTGCGCGCAGCGCGGCGGCGGCACCGCGCACCCGGGCCTTCCCGGGCCATCGTGGGCCATTCCGGATCATCTCGGCCATCCCGAGCCTTCACGGGCACGGCCTCCGCGGGAGCCCAGAGGAACGGCAGCAGTGTGGCGGGATTTGCTCTCTCTCCCAGCCGCCTCCATGCCTGATACGGAGGGGTGCGTTCCCTGTCCCCTTGGGGAGTCAGCTCAGGAGCTCGCAGCCCACAGCCTTCGGCGTGACTACGGGCTCTGCAGCAAGGCTCTCTTCCGGCCAGAGTCGTGTGAGGAGGTTTTAGTGAAATATGACCCATTCTGGTGTGTTTGGTGTATTATTTTGGAAAGGCCAGATGGGGATTTGTATCTGTCTGAGCAGGGAACAGGAGTGATTTACACTGCTCCACCCACAACACCTCTGTTTCTTGAAGCTGGACAGGAAGCCAGCAATCCCAGCTTTGAGGGACCTAAATCTGACTAGAAAAGCCTAATGAAAGCTCAGCTCTTCAAGCATATTTTAGTTCACAGTTGTCTGATGATTTCACTGAAACATTGGTGTTTATATCACCCCAGAGCTTCCGTTGTTGTTATTGTTATCAGGTTACTCAGGTCAGCGGTTGATTTTTCTTGATGGCCTCTGCTTAGCCCAGTGGCTCTAGATTAGAGTTGTTTCACTGTGATTGTGATCCCAGTTTATTAATAACAGCATAGGAGATGTAAAGTGAGTTGCCAGAATCCTCATAGGAGATCAGTAGTAAAGCTGGGAAGGAGGAACAACCAGGGGAAGCTGATTCTATCACTGTAATTGCTGGGAAACAAAACAATTGTAAAACATCAATGAAGATTTAATTACATATTGATTGCTGCTAAAATGTTCCCAGGGTGAACAGGTGCTTTAATAAATCAGGATCAATTCCTAAGCTGTTCTAACCAGTCTTTTCTAAGTGCAAATATTGACTTAGGGCCTTTCTATTCATTCACAGTTTTATTAACATGATTTTATTGCACACAAATCAAGATAAAAGCTTGGCAAGGAAAAGGTAACAGGGGCAATGTAAAAAATGCCCAGGACTTTTCCCGTTTGCTGTGCTGCACAAAGACCTGTGCAGGGAGTCTCCAGGGACAACACTAATGCCACCTTGCTGTCTTCCCCGGGTAGCTGCCCTGTGTCCTCAGATGCAGCACACACAGCAGGAGCTGTGCTATCCATCAGCCTCATGGGGTGTAGGTACTTCAGCTCTCTGCTCAACTCACATCCAGGCCTACATAGGAATAGCTGTCTCCAACTATTAGCTCTGTTCTTGACACCTGGAAAACTAATAAAATCTGTTCCAGAGACAATGTTAATGCATATACTTCATGTTTAACCCCTGAGAGTTTCTATTCCTGAGAAACCTGACCTAATGTAGTATTGCTTAATTCTCCCAGAAACCCAGCGCAGATGTGACCTGAAACCCAGGAGGCCAGCCAGAGGCAAGCAAAGGCTCTGCTTCTTAAGAGGTGTGTCATCCCTGTGTCTTCTGGGGAGAAGAAGAAATGATCAGATTGGTTTGGCTTAACTCATCTTTCTATTTTGCAACAGTTTGGAGTAATTTTGAGGTAAAGTATGTTTAAGTGTTTAAACTGAGGTTAAAAGAACATTGTTCCTGGCAGGAAGTGGAAGAAGAGAATAGCAGATACCTTAGCTGAGAAAAGTGGGAGATCTCTTTACCATCTCCTCCTTTTAAGGAAAGCTTTTCAAGGGCAGGAAATAGTCTGAGAAACATGTTCAGTCTTATTTTTTCCCTGTGGTTTGCTCATTAGTACACAGAGGCAACCCTGGCTGCTGTAGGCTGTTGAGCTGGGGTTGGGGTGAGGCCAGTCCAGAGCCTGGCCTAAGGCACTAGAGCTGACACTGGGGCATCTTTGAGGTGTCCCAGACAGCACTTCTCTTCAGAGCTGAGGGTGGGGTGCCAAAACACAGAACAGCACGGTGTGCGGCCTTGGGGAAGGGAAGGTGGGTTGTGCTATCATGGATGGCCCCACTCTTTGTTCTGGGGTGGGCTGAAGGGAGGCTCGAGGGGAGAGCACCCTCATTGCCAGGCAAACGGGAACCTTCCTGAATGGAAACTGCTGATTTTTTTTTATTTTTAATTTAATGAATTAATGGTACATTAGTGTTGATATATTAATGTAAAATGCCACAGTGTTTAAATCCTACGTGCCACAGACATCCAGGTGGGATAACGGAGTCTCCTAGTATTGTGGCTTATTGCCTGGCTATCTTGAAGTAGCCTGTTTTTCTGGCAAGGTGGCCATCTGATAATAAAATGTGCACCTTCCTCAGGGATTATGGGTGGAATCTCCTTTGCAGGGAAGACAGCAGCAAACTGTAAGATGCTAAAATGGGAGTGTGCCAAAGACCTGTCAGGCTTTCCTGCAGCTTCTGCCTTGAACCCAAATGCCTGAGCTGACTCCAAAGGCTCTTCACTTCTTTAGTGGCTGGGGTCAGTAACTGCAGAACATCGCCATGCCTGGGATGCTGCAGCAGCAAGAGATGTTTTGGTTGACACAGTGCAGCAAGCTCTTCTCCTCAGACCACATGCAAACAAGGTCATTCCAATTCCCCATCTCTCCCATCACTGCAAACATTATTGGCCTTGTAAGTGATTGTTGTTCAGTCTTCTGGTGTCATACACTTGAAGCCAAAGAACTCATCCCCGAGGTTCCAAGAAATTACCAGTAGTTTTTGTTGCTCACTAAAAACCATACGGTAGGCTGCAGAAAAGAATTAATACTTTAGGGTTTGTATCTTACTGTCCTCTGAGAAGACAGAAACAGCCAATCTTGAGGACATGAGCTCCTGTCTGTTTGGAAGAAAGTATTACTTGTTCAAGCTGTGTTTCTGTTTCCCCCACATTCCTTCCTGTTACAAATCTCAGTTGGTCATGGTGGGTCAGTATCATGCCTCAGACTGCTCATGTCTGTTGGAGGCTTAGAGTTGGCATTTCTGACTGAGACTTGTGTGCCCAGCACTTAAGAGTGTCACTGGCATGGGAGTTCAAAGTTCACGAGGATTTTATCCCATAATACTTTGCATTCTTCCAGTTGCAAAAAAACAGTTATGGTGATATTTTTCTATGATATAGAAGTCATATGATACATCCAAGTATAGTCCTGAGAAACCTTTTCCACATTTCTGGCTAGATAAAAGTACTTGTTACAAAAGAAACACAGAGGACTGTAGGTACTGTGCATACAGGAACCTAACATTTGGAGAAATAAATAGCTCTGGATCACACAGAGGAACCAGTACTGTTCTCTCTGTGGTAATGAAGAACAGGATATGTTGTAGGCACAATATTATTAATAAATAGTGAGCAATGCAATACAAATCTGTAATTCAATTTAGGATTTCAGCTGAAAATGCTCTTTGGAGTTATAGATGGCAGTGAGCTCTGAAATTGAGTTACAGTCCAAACAGGAACTGAGTCATGTGTAGCAATAGTCTAGGGAAGCATGGAATCACAGTCAGCACTGGGCAAAATATTATTGGCAGTACTATATTCACAGAAAAAAAAGGCATTTGGTGGATATAAATGAAATTTAACTGAGCTTATAAATGGATGTCAGGCAGAAAAATAGGGGGGAAAATGAAAGTCAACATTTACATCTATTGATTTTAAAATGACATCTTTATTTTAAAAACTGATTCAAGCTGAAAAACAATTATTAAAAGGTTTCCTTAATCTGAAGCTGAAACATGACATTTTAGAGGGGAAAATTTTAATATTATTTGCCAGGGAACATCATTTTTACTTTCTGAAATCTCTCCTAAATTTCTATTTTAGTTTAAGCCAAAGAACCACAATTCCCCCTTCAGTTCCTTGGTTTAGCCACTGAGCTGAAAGGTTCCTTGTTATTTTACCCAAAATAAAGGCTGATGTTATTCAAAAGGGAGGGGAGAGTTATTGCATTAAATGTCACTAGCAATCTTCTCTAACAGAAGAGATCAGTGTTGTAATTTCTGAGTTTAAACAGATCCCAAAAGGTTCAAACAAGAAATAGGAAAAGTACAGCTGATGTCCACTTCTAGCCTTGCCAGAACTGACAGTGGCACAGGTTGCCCAGAGAGGTGTTGGATGCCCCATCCCTGGAGACATTCAGGTTGGATGGGGCTCTGAGCAACTCGATCTGGTAGAAGATGTCCCTGCTCACTGCAGGGGGGTTGCACTGGATGGCCTTTAAAGGTCCTTTCCAAGCCAAACCATTCTACGATTCTGAGGTAAGTTCACTTTTTCCTCACCTCTTGTCCTGCTTCTGGCACTGAAAGAAAGCCCCTGCAGTGACAGTTTTCTGCTTTGCAGAGTGGTAGCTCTGGATTTCTAAGCCACAGCTATGTTACCCTGAGTAATGTGCTAACCGTAAAAGCCATGTAGACATAAATCTTTACTTCATGGGACTGTCTGTAATGAGGCTAAATTGATTAATTCCAGGAAAGTGTTTAGAATCCATTATAGAAGCTGTTAAATAAATAGGATTTTGGAGCAGTAAAGCACAAGTTGGGCTTCTTCTGAAGCACTAGGTATTGTCACAGTTAAATTGGCAAGCCAGTATGGTGTACATTTTAAGCACTACACTAAGTCCATGATTCTCTCTCTTGCATCTAGATCATCCTGTAAGAAATCCACAACCACACTGTTTGTCTCTTTTCCTGCCAGCTGTTCTGGAAAGACTGATCAGAGAAGGCAGGATACTGAAGACCAGGCTACCTTCAGAGAAGAGCTTGACAAGATCATCTGTCTTTACACATGTAATAATTTTTCTAATAGCTGGCTCCGAAAAAAAATTGTATCAGACAAAAACTTAGAAGTACTGTGGCTTTGGGTTTTGGTGGAAGATAGGGTAAGGATTGTCTTTTTAAACCAGCCAAATACCCACTAGGCACTGCAACTTTTTTCTGGTTTCCTGGTGAACTTTTCACATGGTTGTAATGATAGGTCATAACTACTTTGTTAAATGCTTAAGTGACAGTAAACACAGCAAAAATAGTTGTCTAGAATATATTGTTCCTTAAAGCTTTCTCACTAGTTTAGGAAAACTGTGGCTAAAAACTGTGGCATTTGGATGACCTCCCTTTTTCTGTTCTTCCAGCTAATACTAACACTCAAGTCTAGTATAAATAAAGGCAAACATTAGTGATAATAAACTTTGAAACTCAGTCACTGGTTTGTTTATAGCTAGGTTGGTACTTGAGGGATCCAGTGCAATTTAAAAGGCAATAAATTGAAACAAACTTACTCGTTTTGGAGGCTGTTTATGAACTCTTTTAATTTGGTGTCATATTTATTTGGGGAGAATTAGATTATCCTATTCATTAGATGCTGTGGCCAGTGATGAATGGAACAACATTCCACATCTATGGCATTAATTGAATCCTCGCAAGCACAGATAATACCACTGCAGGAAACAGGAGAAGATGGAAAAGTTCTCCAAAGTAGGTCTGCAAATACTGCAGTGATGAGGGAGCACTACTGGACAGCCAGGATAGTTGGCAGCAGTTGAATGCTTTTCATTTTTTTTGTGAGACTACTTAGAGAGTAGGTATGATCATCAGGCATACAGTTAAAATCAATCACCATGGTGCTATAGGCACCACATATCTGACACAAAACCAAGGAGGGAGTACAGGTCTCCTAAACTGCAGGCTTGTGCCATAACTAAATATTTTGCCTCAAGGGAAATTTATTTCAGAGGGAAGCATAATCAAAAAGACTGACAGGCCTTTCAGCAAAGCTGATTTAAAGCTTGGGTTTGTAAAAATACCCAGATGATTTTCTCCTAGCTCATCAATAATATGTGCTTGAGTCTGTTGAGGATTTCTCGGAAATGTGTCATTCTTCCAGGGAGCGTGTCCTATTGATAGAGCCATAAGCCACTGCCAATTAATCAGGGCATAATGCAGTGTTCCAAAATGAGCATGAGCTTTTCATGCCAGTCCTCTTTGATTCATGCCTCCGCTATGATTCATGCCAGTCGTTTTTCAGATGAGCAGCTGTTTGTTATGAGCAAATTACTTTATTGCCAGTGAAAGGTGGAAACCACCCTGAGACATTGATGGGCTGTGGTGCAAAGAAAGTAGAAGCTTCATCAAGTTCTCAATTTCCTGCTTGCTTCGTATGGAAGAAACTTTGCTTTCTTGCATCCCAGTGACACAAAGCAGTGAACAGTGACAAACTGGGTTGAAGCAATAGTGCCCTGGAGGTATGGGGGCCCCCAAGACCCCTGATGTGACCTATGAAGTCCCTATATTACTGCTGGATCCTTCCCATCACTGATGTGCTTCCAATCAGCAGGCAAGGGGCAGGTGTCCTCAGCAGTGCGTGCACCTGGACAGTTCTCCTGGGAGATTCAGGAGCTGGAGGGATTTTTCCTAAATGTTCTTATCATATGCTCCAAACACTCTTGCTGGTAAAATTAGAGTATCAGGGCAGCACATGTCAGGAATGGTGATTACTCATGCTTAAAAAAGGAGGTACCACAACTGGCCACTGGGAACAGTGATGACTCTGAGCTGTCCCCTAGCACATCCTCTGCTATGGGCAGAGGGCTGGAAGGCAGCAAGTAGCACTGTGCTCATTTTACTGAGGCAGAAACACAGGGCAGTGACCAGTTCAGGGTCAACAGTCAGACAGCAGGGATTAGAATGCAGTTCATCAGAGCCCCAGACAAATCACCCACCTGAGGACTCCACCTCTTTTCACTGCTTGTGCTGGGCTGTGTTTTTTTTCTGACCTGCACTCTCAATATTGCAGTCCTAAGAAAGTACTCTCAGCCAAGGTCTCAAAGAGGTTAAAGCAGTAATAGCCACAGAGGGAGTAACAGGGACATCTATAAAACTAACCATTTCAGAGCACTAATTTCTTTAGCAAGGTAATTGCAAATATTGTATCTAAGAACATTTCCAGCCATCTGCAGGAAGGGAATGTCACAGTACTTGAAAGGCATCTTATATTTATGATTGTATCTTGCTGATACATAAATCTGGCACAGTGAGTTTTGGAGGCCATTATGATAATCATGCAGAAGAAACATCTCTTCCTTGGGAGGTATTTACTTGGAAGTATTTACACACCACCTTTAGTGTGGTATCTAAATAATTCCTTATGTGTGTAAAATCCTGCTGCATTTCACCTCTTTTTTGAGTATAGAACTGAGTGAATATGGAGACTATTGCTAATCCCTACAGCAGGGCTTGACTGTGCTTGTTGTCACAGTAAAACTGTGATGTTGCAAGGAACAAAATTGCATCTTTCTGGGTCCAGGGCTGGTACTCTGCCAAATGTGTTTCCCTTTTATTGTGGATCCAGGTAAATATTTACAGTTTCTAAACAACTTTCATCAGTCTCGGTCCTGAGGTGACATGAGTGTCAAAGAGACCAAGAAAGGGTGTGTGTCTGTGTCCCATTCCGAGTAAGAACAGCAGCAATGTCAGGAAAGTAGAAGTTTGAGCTGTCCTTTTGCTCTCTGTATTCTGTGTAAATTCTCCCTTCCTAGAGCTGGGGATGGTGACAGGCACCAAATCTGCTCTTCTAAAAGGTAAATATTTTTTATAAAATATAGAGGATTCACTATGTGATACAGCTTGGTTTGGTTTTTGAGGCTCCCTGAAACAAGCAATGACGTTTGAGCTCTAAAGGAACCTGGTACCCCATTGGATAGACAATTTGCCTTTCAGTCTACTTGGAACCAGCTCTTGAGGCTCATTGCTCTCTGGGAACTAAGTTCTGATGTTTGGACTGTCTCACATAACTCTAAATCATCTGTATTTGTAACCAATGCTTTTCAGGAATTTGCAAATAGGATATAAATAAAGTTAGTTGTGCTTACGTTTTTCCTGCTGTTCAAAGGTCACCTGTAAGGACCTGACATGTGAAGCTACCTGCTGAGGTGGCAGTGTAACAAATAACCTACAAGCTCTCCCTTCCACTCACCTGTTAAATAGTTGTATGTTTGCATGTAGACTGCAGATTTTGTGAGTTGCGAGCCAAGGAATTTGGACTTTGATACCAGAACAGGTCCTACTTTGCAAGAGCCAGCAACTTTTTTAAGATAAGCCAAAATTATTTTTAAAAATACTCACTTGTGAGTCAGTTTAATGAAGGACTAATTGTTGTTATAGCACTTAGTATGACACTTCTTTCACCTGACGATCAGTGGAGACATTATATTGTGAAGTCTCAAAAATTTATGCTGAGACCAACATCTTACCAAGCACAACATTTCTGTTTTTGAAGACAGGGTGAAGTTATTACATCCAGGCTTAAGGCTAAATAATCCCAGGGGTCAAGACTGAACTTGCAATGTAGTTCTTAAAATATTACCCATTTATTTCTAGAATAAAACAGTCAAAGAAATCACACTTCTGCTTCTTGATAATTTTATCATGCAGCTATCAGTGAGACCTTGATGATGTGTGTGAAGAAAATAGAAACCTTACCCCAGAAATGGCTCACTTTAGAAGGCTTTTTTAACATCATGGCTTGTCTGATAGATTATTTGTGTGGACAGACTCAAGGCTAGGACTGAGCACCATGGATTTTGTCAAAGTTCTCTTGGATTGCTGGGGTTCAATTAACATGTTCTTGAGATCACAACATGTGGTTGGAGCAGAGAGCTGCACAAAACCTTCTCCCATTGACTTTAGTAACGGGTGTAGAAGCTAAGCACTTCTTTATTATAATAAATAAATGTATGTATATCAAGTGCTTGTCATAGTAAATAGACAGAAGTAGATGGTGAATCACAGCAATTTGAAGGGACATAGATGGATCTGTCATTGCGAACTGTGGCAGATCATTACGTGGGTCCTGCTACTCCTATAGATTTTGTTTTGTCTGCCCTATAAACATATGCAACACAATATCTGTACTTCTAAAAGCCTAAAGGATTTTCATGTGAATACGAGGACACAGTCCTAAAAGTCTTTTTCCACTTGGCAGTCTTGACCATGCTGTGAGAGCTGAGCCTCTCTTTTCTGGGGGTCCCGTGTTTTATTGTTTGGGGCAGAAGCTGGATGGTTTTGCAGTATGAAGTCTGCTTCTCCTTCTGCTCTGCCACTGCTCTGACACAGGCTATGGGATCAGAAGAATTGCTGTTACCTGGGGACACCAGAAGATTTTATTTTTTTACACTGATGTATTAATTAAGGGTGTCTCAGAGTTCTCTTTGTGAGATTGTTGATACTGGTGACATACAAACTGTGACTAGATCATAAACTCCATATGTCTGTCACTCCTCCCAGCAGACATGATCCACAGAGATGACCCAAGGGGTGAAACAGATTGAAGACAGTTAAAATAAGCAGCACACAATCACTCAGTCTGCAGGAGCAGAAGAGCAGAACCATGAACACAAACAAAGCTTTACCACCTGTAGTGGGCTTAGAATGAGGCCTTCCAAAATCTGAACTCTGCTCACTGAAAAAAATAGAAAGCCCAGATCATGCAGGCTGAGGTCCCAATTCAGAGATAAGGCAGAGATTCAGGGCAGATTTCACACCCCTTCCCCACTATAGTAATAGTATTTCTGTCATAGCAGCAGGAGGAACAGGGCCCAGTTTTCCAAAGGTGTATGAAGCAGGCTGGAAAATTTGCCTCAGGTTATGAAGCTCTTACAATTTAATAGAAGGCCTGTTAAATAAAACAGGCATTAGCTTTTCTAGTGTAATAATGAAAATGTTATCTTTTGTCTATCCTACAAGAGTGCTATTGTTGGGGGCAAACAAACTTTGACCTTTATACTGTAAGACAAACATTGTTAGGAGGAAAAAATAGCAGATTCACCTGGTTAGTGGACAGCATTCTTAATTCCAAATTATGAGGTTCCTTTGAAAATGAGATCCTGAGTTAAGGACAAAATTCTCAGCTGTCATGGAATCACTTAGCAATTAAAATCTAAGCAGAACAGTAAGTTGGAAAAGAACCACAATTTTGAGAGAACAAGCATAATTTGTAACACAGATGCACTTGCTGTATTTTTAGAAAAAACAACCTGCTTGTTTATGCCTGAGCTCACAGTTCAGAATGCCTCAGTGAAATGGAGAATAAATAATCTAACTAAATGTACTTCAGGGTGGTTCAAAATTGCGTAGGCAAGGATAGTGATGGAGCTTTGGCCCAGCTTCCCCCATGATAATGAATTGGCAGAGTTGCCCAAGGGAAGCCTGTTACACTGACTATGATGGTGCTCTGCTGCTTTGTAGCAGCTAAACATCTGCTTTTAATTTAACCAGATGTTAATTCCCTTAGGCTGGGCAAGTCCTTGCTGCCTGGAAATAGGCTTTTTAACATAAATCACTCTTCCAGCCTCCCTGGTGGGGTAGCTCCACTTCATCTGTCATAACCTTTGCCCTACTTTCAGGATTGTTCCAAGGCTTCATTACTGCTTGCAAAAAATTGTCCCATGTTTTACAGAAAGTAGCTTTTTTAACATTGATTGCAGTTTATTGTGGACACCTGGGTATAAAATCATCACTTGAGGCATCAGGCCATGGAGTAATGTACCTTTGTGTAATATAGTCCAAGATAACTGATTTAGGGATGGTAGGGAGAGTCCTAGAAGACTTGTCCTTGGTTTTTTGCTGTTTAAGGAAGTGGACATGAGGCTGTCAGGTTAGTTGTTGTGGAAGGTGAGTCTGAAAGAAGCAGGGATAGCTGCTATATAGAAACTAGTTTAGCCTTTCCTACTGAAGGGCATTTCCCCATGGTGTTGTTATTGCTGGAGATCTAACTCAAAGTTCTTTGATGTGTTGTTGATGTTCTTTTGATTTGCGTTTGTTTTCTTGGGGTTTTTTTGTTTGTTTGGGTTGGTTTGGGGTTTTTTTTAGTGTCCTATACTGACACATTTGTTATAGAATTATTCATCTTGTGATCTGGAAGCATCAATGTATATTTTTATTCAAAAAGAAAATTTTTCTGCCTTTACCTCAATGGAACATGGAGTGACTTTTTTTCTGCTGTGAACTGCCAGAGGATTTATGTTAGTTCCTTAGGAAGTCCTTATTTTAGTTCCTTAGCGTACGTTAATGATGTCTTGGGGGAGCTTGCCCACAAGTAGCTTCTGCAAAATTGTTAATTTTTTCTCTGTGCGTTATAGAAAGACATATTAAGGCATGGAGAGTTGGTGACTTGGAAGCTGGGATAAAGGAAAGACTTCAAGCAAGGGTGGAATTGAGATTGCAGCAGTCAGTCTGATATCACAACTACCTGGCAGCAGAGCACAGGACTTTAAGAGCTGGTCTACATCTATTGTCTGCTACAGCACCAGGTAAGTTTGTTTACTGGCTAACCAGGCTTTTATTCTGAAAGGTTAACATGGTTAGAAGGTACTTCAATGAAAGCCTTTCAGTTTCAAGTCCAGCCTTAGCTTGTTTTCATCTTAACATTGCCCTTTTACCTCGACTGCTTTTTCTTTCTAATTTAATTTGCCTGATGCAGGTACAAATGTCAATTGCATCCTGAACAGTGACAGTCTTTTAATCATTTTTGGTATACAGACTGGCTGTTTCTCTGATCCTAGTAATCTTACTTTGCAGCCTGTTCTGGTTTCTGTAGATACTTCCTCAATGTGGGTCTCTGTGTTCTGTGTTACATCCTTGTATACAATCATGCTCTGAACTAATTGCAATTATGTTGCTCTACAACACATCCTCAGATTGCATTTGCACTTCTCAGAGCTGCCTTGTGTTGGGAGCTCACTGTAATGCTGAGAGAACAACATCGTCCTCATCCTCCAGCAGCACCAGCAACCTTTGTTTTCTTCAAAGGGCACTATTGTATTTTAAAATGGTACCTCAGAAGTATCATAGGTGGGCATCTCTCTTGATATTGTGGAGAGCGGTACCTCAGTGCAGCTTGTGCACTTGCATTATGCATACTCCTGAGTTTATGCAAACTCTCTGTTCTACTCCTCAACATTATGGTGTGTAGCTTAAAAACTCTACATCCACACAATGCTGAACTAATATTGAATAATTAATATCGTAATATTTATATAACTCTCAAATGCTCAGACATGTCAATGGCAGGACAACAAGGAAAGATGTAGGGAGTTTTTATATATACTCTCTGGAATAATGGTTTGTGGTGAACTTCAACAATTTTTTGGTTCAGGGATAATTTACCTTATGCTGATGACTGCTTACATTTGTATTCATTCAGTTATTGTCAGCTGACATTTAGGGATCTGAGTTTCGTGTTAACTCCTTGTTTCTGCTCTTTTGTCACCAGGAGGCCAAAAAAAAGGTAATTTTAATAAGTAAATATATTTGTTTATGTTTGTTTATCCAACTCTTATTACTTACTAAGAGTTACTCAACATCTTCTCTACAGTGCTGTGTAGGACAAACTAAAAAAAAAATGAGGTTGTCCTACTCCACTGTGATCAAGAGAGGAGCTAAGCCAGATAAATACAATTAGGCAAGCTGGAGCATGAACAGCATCCAAAACACACACTCTGAATTCCCTCTGGCACAGTAGTGCTCAAAAAACATGCCATACATTTGCAATAACTTCAGAGGGTCAGGAGCTCAGCTTTACAGCTCGTTGGAGAGAACTGACTTTTCACACTATCAGGCTCTATTTGGCTTCTTGTTCTGCACTCTACTTGATATTTTAAGTTGATAAAAATTCCATTGTGTCAATACAGGAATGAGATGATTTTTTTTCAGAACTTAGAAGGCAAAAGTTCAATGTGGAGTACTTTTCCTCCATTTAGTATGGAGCTTAAATATTTGTTAGAAGCTTCTATAAAACACCCTCTTTGGAGAACTTGTGATAATGGGAAGCAATTGTAAATACTGGAGCAATTCTGCTAAGATCAGTCAAAATACTTCATCCAAATTACATGCTAAGTACCTTCTGCTTTATCATAACATTGTCTGTGCTGTCAGTATGGGGCAGAATTTTTCATTTCCCTTCTCTGAAAGCCTGTTTATTTCTACTGCATATTGTTAAACAGATGTTGCATTTCACCCAAGAGCTGGTTGTGTTTCAATACTGGATAAAGTGGTTCCTGTAAATAAGGCTTGCAAAATGCTTTCTGTCTGAACAGAACTATGGGCCAGTTTTTATTACATGCTATTATTATAATTATAGGATCTTTTGCTTAATCAGGATGTGCTTAATTAGGATAGCCATTTAATTGGGACATCTCCCAAGGAACCAATTTAGCTTAATGTTATTAGTACTATCTAATCAGGGCAGCTTAGGAAAAAATTTGCTTTTGAAAAATAGGACCCCAGCAAAAGAAAAGATAACCTGGTGTTTTGCTGGTCTAATGCATCCAGTCCATTTCTCAAGGAACTGCTGGGATGATCTCCTCAAAGTTACATGGCACCATCCTTCTGTTGTGAGGGTATCAAACATGACCTTCACTCCTGCTGTTGGCTGCCATCTCCTTATACCAGATACCCTGGCAAATGAGACCCATGAACTTCATATTGTACCTGATGAGAAAAAAAAAATCTGCTAGACATAAATTCCTTAATGGAAAATGCTGCCACATGTTAATCATGAAGATGTTTGCAAGGATATTAAATAAAGTGCCAAGTAACAGGTCTTGAAAGGAGAGTTGCTCAAACAGAGATTCCTAATAAAACTGTTGGACATTGAGGTGTTTTATTCATATTTTAGTGAAAAAACAGTCTATTTGTTCTATCTTAGGGTTTGGAGTTAGTATCATTGTGGATATACATTCAGCATTGCCCAATGAGATACCTTCACCCAACAAAATCTATTGTTTTAAGGAAACAAAATCATGCAAGTTAGGTCTAAATTTCAATTAAAAGTTCAAAGGCACTACATTTTCTAATAAAATTCAAGATTCCACAGTGGCCTATGAGCTAGCATGATCCTAGATGGGCAGTATGAGCCAGCAACTGAACTAGGGCTGAATTTTCAGTATCAAAATTCAGTGAGGAACTTGGACTGAAAGAAGACAAAGTAGTGGACAGACTTCCAGCAGGTGTAAATCAGTCACATACCATTGCAGTTGCTGCAGACATTGCAATTGCTGCTGGTTTTCATGTGCTGAAGATTTAGCTTATGACTGTGAGTTGAAGCAGCAATATGATTGCTTGTGCACAATGGCAGCACTGGAACAAACTTGGCCAGGTGGTGGTGGAATTTCCATCCATAGAAATATTAAAACCCCACCTGAACATGGTCCTGAGTATCTTGCTTGCGGTGACCCTGCTTGAGTTCAGGGGTTGGACAAGGTAGCATCAAGAGGTCCCTACCAACTTCAGCTGCTCTGTGTTTCTGTTTCTGATCACAGTCCCCTCGGTATAGATAAAGTACAAATCCAGACACTGTGGGTTTAGTTAGGCACAATGTTGACTTTGGTGATAACGCTCATCTAAGAAATCCCAGTCCCCAGCATTCCCCTCTGCTTTTTTTTGCCATGTGTAAAGTCACTGTCACTTTATCTGTGATTATAAAATTCTTTAATAGGGCCATGTCTTGGGGTGAATTTTATCATTGCAATCACCCCAAGAGAGGCCACTGCATTAACTGGATGAATGATAAAACAAAGTTTAAAATAACAAATTGGGGCTTTTATAGAATGTTTATTTTTTTAAGTCTTATTTTTAAATGCGTGTCAGTTCAGCTATGCAATTCCCAGCTCTGCTGGGATGTACTGTCACAGCCCACAGGGTGATGAACAAAATCATCATTTTGTAGGTGGGGAGAAAGCTGAGAAGATACCAGCATGATGCCTAGGTCCATCATACTGTATATTTGCACACTGACTTACGCTGTCTCTTGCAGAAAGCAGGAGTATCTCATGTTAATTAACTGAAAAAATCAGGCCTCTGTCTTCAGCTCACTGTACATCCTGCATAATCTTCTTATGAAGACAGAGCATACAAAACCTTTTCTTTCTTTAGGTGCAGTCGAGGAGGTCTAATGGTTAACCAAATAAGAATTTAAATTGCATGGAAGCATATCTATCCAGTTCTGCACAGGTAGGTGTTCCTTGGGGGCTGGGTGGTTCATTAGTACTACAGAGCCTGCAAGAAATAAACTCATTCAAACTAAGTTAATTTTAAAATCAAGTGACTCCCCAAGAAGGGGTATCAATTTAATTGTTCCAGTTGTGTGACTGCCCATACTTATTCAGGTCACCTTGCACAGCCCCATGTCGTTTCCAGTGCTCTTACCCCTGAGTCTATTCTGGATTGAACATGCTGGAGCTGCAGTTTTCAGAGATTTAGGTATGGTTAAGGTGGAAGTGGGTTATTGATTACCGTGCTGGTGTAGGACTGGGTTTAACAGCTGCTCAGGTACAAGCCCCGTGTGATTTCAGCATGTTACCTTGGAGCTGAATTTAATATTAGATTTAGATGGAGCTTGGGCATTTATACTCCAAAAAGGGATCCTCAAAGCTCTGCCTAACCTTAGACCTCTGCTTTGTGTCACTTCCCTGGTCCATCTGAAATACAGCTGTGCCCATGTGGGAATACTCTTGGTTTTGTCACCACTGATGAGCCGTTCACCTTCCCAGTCCCTGCCACTGCCTGCAGAGTGGGAGCTGCCCAGCCTGTGCCTCCCCAAAACCCTCCATCACGTGTGCATTAGCAGCTTGGGCAAGGCCATGCCCTTCCACAACACTCTTGTTGGATTGCTGAGTAGCTGATGTATGGGCAGTGCATGCAAGACCCCTCCTCACTTCCCTGCACAGCCTCTGCAGCAGCAGAAAGCTGCATTTGTAGCACACATAGGTAAGCAAAATTATCTGCCTGTGTCTTCGGGGCTCTGAAAAGAGAAAGGTAAGGTGTACACCTACTTAATTTGTTAGTGTGTTCTGTTCTCAAAAGTTAGTTATTTGCACGTCCCTGCTGTCTCATGTGGCAAAGAACAGGTGCTCTATGGCTGTGTCTGCACTGTGAATATGTGTGAATATCCATGCATGTCCCTGTGGCATGTAGGAAAACATCCCGTGGTGTCCAAGTTGATGTGGTCCTGTAGGTGGAAATTAAGTGTATTTGCCTACACTTAATTTTTCTGTATCATCATGGCACTGGGAGGCCTGGAGTGCATTGTAGGAGATGCTGCTGGCAGTTATTTACAATTGAAGCTTATTAACAGAGGATGCAACACAGACATTCTTTCCTAACAGAGCAGGGATTTGTAAACCTCTATTAAAACAGTTGACAGTGTTTTCCTGAATAGATATTATAAATGCTATTAAAAAAAAAGTTTCATAAAGAATGATATTCCTGGAAGCTGGTACTACTTATTGATCCCATACCTCTTAGTAATTTGTATTTAGTTATAAAAGGATAGATTAAACAGTGTTTGCTCTTAGTATAAAACAGGAGATTGCTGCTGATAAGTATGCTTAAAATAAGCACCAGAGTGGTTATTTTCATTCCCTACCTTTAATAACAGACTATACAGACAAAAGTGAATGCAGCCAGTCAAGCTGATGGCT
Source organism: Erpornis zantholeuca (assembly GCA_013400515.1). NCBI lineage: Eukaryota > Metazoa > Chordata > Aves > Passeriformes > Timaliidae > Erpornis > Erpornis zantholeuca. The sequence goes on along the minus strand of VZTN01019145.1, from coordinate 10,784 downwards.
GAATCATAGCAACAGCATCAATTGATTTGTTTCCAAGTCTAAAAAGACTAATAAAGACTTTGCATGATCTCCTAGATACAAGAGGATTACAATTAATGTCTTAAACCTGTCCTTTATGCTCAAATACTCTCTCTGTGTGCACAGATGCTGCCTACTACCTCTTTCAGGTGAATTCTATTTATAAAAATTAATACTGAGTTAAGCTGGTTGAAACAAAGGCACGTTCCTTATTAAACTAAAGAGAATCTATCAGCAGTTCTGAACTGCCACAAGCCATACCATTTATTGGTCACTACAGTGCATTCATGTGTGCTTTGCAGTGTTTATCGTTACTGTTCCTTTTTGTTCTTTCTAGTGAAATTAATGTGTTGACCTAGGAAGTACTGCAAGTAGGAAAATTAACACCAAACTACTCCTATTCCTGACATAATTTGGAGTAAACAATTTTTTTTCTGCATTCAACCTGTTTGCAGAATGAGGGACTATTATTTTGTCCTTGCTAGTTGTTGCTTGGAAATTTTCGAAATAAAAAATCAATTTTCTTAAGACATTACTTTTAAAATGCACTGTGTACATTTGTTCCAAGGCCCAGATCCTGAGAAACTGTGTTTATGATAAATCTTATGTATATTTTAATCCCGGAATGCTAACCAATTGTGGTTTGTGGAAAACTGATCAGTGAAAATGTTATGAAGCACAAAACCTCGTATTGTCCTCACTTAAACCTTAACCTTTGCAGATCTGGAATGTGCAGTGTAAATAATTGAGCATGTGCTGCATCAGGGGTTTGTTTGCAAGTTGCTCTGAGTACAGGTAGAACACTTTCTTTTGTTCCAGCCACATTATTCCATGCATCCTTCCCACAAATAATAAGATGCTCCTTATGTAGGAGTCTGTAAGCACTCAGATGCTGTAACTCTGTAACTCACCCAGATGCTGAATGTAACTACAATGCCACAAAGCTTTTCCTTGCAATTCATGGAAAATATATTAATCCTGTTAAGAACTACCTTTCATAGACTACTTTTGAGGCAGAGGAGCTGTATAGTAGTTTGTAGGTTTAACAGAAGTCCTTTTTGTCTGCTCAGGGAGATGGGCTTGCCTGGAGTGAAGCTGTGCATGCCTGTGTGTTGTGTCATATGCTGTGTGGGGCTTCTGCGGTGCCTTGTGGAAATATGGGTTATTTTGAAAGGGCATTTCGCAATTTGGGACCATATGGCTGCATTTCTCTGATGGATTTCAGCACATGCCAAATTTTAAATGGGACTGGTGGTGTTAGTTTATTTCACCAGCTTTAAAAACCTTTACCACAGTGCTCGCCAGCTTCTGCTATTTTTATAGCCTGGGAGCCTTCCCAAAACACAGCTCTGGGGGTACATGTACATTATGGTCCTGGAGAAGTCAGTGTATTTGTAAGTTTAAACAAAACTCTCTGCTTGATTGTGTAAATTCCTTCGAGTTTACCATACATGCTGAGAAGACCATAACTTTGCTGTGTTTTTCAGCTCTCTGCTGTGAACGCAGGGTCTTTCAGAAAGTGGTTACCCTGGTCTTTAGGACATAAGGAACTTTTCTACAATCTTTTACATAAAGGAATACATGGTGCATGTAATTAATTTTAGTCATTAAGTCAGCCTATCAACCAGATTAATCAATGCTCATTACCCTACTAAAGGCATGGCATTGGACAAGTGCATTTTACATGCAATCACCTTGTAGAAATGGAATCAAGACAAATACTTATGAATGATGAAGTAGTATTTGCCCACTAGCTTCCAACAGGGAGCATTCATATTCCCATAGACTGGATAAGGGACCCAGTAATTAATGAACTGACATTATTATATTCAAAGGACAGTGTTTTTTATCTGGGAATTTAAGAACAAAACCTAGTCCTATTCTACAGAGTTAGAGTACAAGTTCCATGTTCTCTGTTGTCATACCTTTTGACTGTCAAAATCCATCTTTCTACTGTCAGTTTGCATCTTGTGATAGTCCACTAAAAGTACTTATTCACATTATTATTATGCCATCATTTTATGTGTATCATGGCTCTTTTTTTTAGTGTTTTTTTCTGGTAATCTGTGTTGCAATTTCTATTGAACAAAATACTTCCTATTATATTTGATGAATACTATAGCACTATTTAACTGAGTATTTTTTTACAAAGGGGTGGTGGGTCTCATCAATTAAATTTCTATAAAGAAAAAACGAAAGGTAGAAATTTCTGGAATTAAATTTCAACACAGGTTTCCATCGTATAATCTCTGTGCAGCTACTTTGCTTCATATAAGCATTTATTGGAAGGACAGCAAAACAATTCTGACTGAGGCCTAATGAGCATTGTCTGGCAGGAAAGGTATAGTAGAGAAGTATAAATCTCAGGCTTATTCTACTTAGGACTTTCTGAGTTCAAAGAAGTGACTTTATAGCACAAACTGAGAAAGGGAAGGAAGAGCATAAAAGCTCTGTGGATTTTGATGCTCATACAATGTAAACTCAGATTACATATCATTCTAAGCATCAGCAATTTAGATTGAAATCAATACTGGTATGAAAATCAGGCCAGTGTTTGATCGATAAGAAACTCGAAGACAACAGCCTGTAAAATGAAATGCCAGGTGATCTTGTGAGAAGACACATGGGTCAAAGCAAAAGAATCTCTCAAGTGGTCCTCAGGGTATAACATCTTATTTCACAATAATCTCTCACAGACTGTCAGGTCTCAGAGGTGTGGGCACCCCATGTTTGCACACAGCAAACCTGCAGATATGCTGCACGTGTGACTGGTGGCTGTCACAACATTGCTACCAACCACTGTAGCAGGTTATGCCACACACCACCAGTCCAGGCTGGCAGATAATTGCACTCTTCCCTTGCAAGTGTAATAAACCAAACCTGGTTATAGCACAGTATCTGCAGTCATTTCTAGTACCTTGGTTTACTTTCTGCCAAGGCAGGTAACCCAGGTCAGAGAAATTTACCAATACTTTTAACCCAGTCAGAGCATTTTATGAAGCTGAGTAGAATGTTGTTAAATGTGCCACACTGGTTTTCATCCCAGCAATGTCAGTTACTTTCTGGCTGTGGCTCTGGTCAGGGTTCAGGACAGTGTGCCACACAGGACCCAGCTTCCTGTGCAATCTGAAAAGTCTATGAAGATGATTTGAGTTCTGGCATCAGAATATTCCAATGTTCCATGCTGAATTTTTGGCTCTTGCCTGTCCTCTGTCACTGGCTGCGTTGTCCATTGAAATTATGCGTCAGATTATTAATCCTACACATATCAGTGGCTCTTATCACACAATACACTGTTTTCTCTTGACAAACACTTGCTGAGGTCTAAGCCTTATGTATTTTATACGATGAAATATTACACCGTTTTGCAGAAGCAGACACAGAGAAGTGACACAGACAATATTACTTTATTTGTTATTATAAGACTCCCTGCAGTGTGCTACTTATATCACAGAAATAAGTTGTTCTCTTGCTCTGAAAACCTTATTCTCTTCTTATAATGTGTCACAACAGGCAAGATTATGAAAAACTTTTTTTAAAAAAGGCAGTGTAAGGTCTTAAAATTGTATGAATTCATGATTTGCACAACTCCTGCCTATTTCTTCAACATTGTTTTTGTGACTCAGTAGCAGAACTTTAAAGAGTATAACCCAAACCATCACTGTGTACAATGAACACAAAAATGCTCAATGCTTCTTACATATGAACAGTATATGTTATTTACAGATGGATAAGACATATGTAAACTATTTCTGTTCTGTTACCTTCTGCTGGGACCAAAGGAACCTAGCCTCCCTTGGCTGCATAAAGCCTCAAACTGACAAATAAAATGGCTCTTTCAATCATGCAGGCATAATTGCACCCAGCCTTGTGGCTTTGCCTTCAAAAGGAATGGGGAACAGTTGCTACAGTAGTTCTTAAAAACTAACAGGGTAATATCCTCTACTGCATTTGTACACAGCAGCATAAGCCATGGTATATGCACAGAATGAAAAAGTAGTACAGGCACCTTTCCGGTTACATATTCAGTCCTTTGGTACCTGGATATATTTATTTTTCTGGGTTTACTTTGAAGTTTATTTAGTTACTTAGGAAATTTTAGAGGTTGAAAAACATGTGTCTCAAGATGGCATGTAAGTAGATGGATAGACTGCAGCTGGTTGGGAGTTCTGAGGATCTGCGTTTTTGCAGTTAGATATATGGGTGCAATTTGGTGGCTTTTAGAGTTTAAATCCTGTCGCTTATCCAGTCCAAAGTCAATTAGCAATAAACAGTAGTTGTCTCCAAACTTGACACTTCCCTTAACCGCAAGAGGAAGATAACATCCATTTGTGTTTGTCTGTGTTAGTGTAAAGCTGGATCTGCTTGCTTTATGTATCTACTTGTGTTCATGGAAACAAATGGCCACATGAATTACAGTTAAACAGTGTCAGATCTCGCTCCTATTTCTACCCTTTGCAGGAAGAACTCGGATCTGATGCACAATGCCAGTGCATAGCTCTAGTGACAGGTCTCTGATATATTGTAAGTGCTTTACCAAATGTTTTCACTTAAAACTAGTGACAAAGACAGGTTCATGGAAGTACAAATCCTAAAGATAATTGTGTTTCCTTTTAAGACACTGATGCTTGAAAAATTGTATACTTAAGACCATATGTCAAGTAATTTTCTGTGTTCGTGTTTAGCAGAGTATTCCTACAATAGCTTGACACACATCTTAGCTAGTTAAACGCTGAAATTCTAACAAGTGCGAAAACCAGACAGAATTACTCAATTACTTAAATTGATTTTAAATACAAAACAATGACAAAGTTGAAACAGTATTTAAGCCCTGAAGTAACATAGCACAGTTCTGATTCATGAAGGAACTACTGCATTTTGTGCTACTCAGCATCCCATGGAGGTTTTGGCTACAGTAGCAAATTTCAAGATGCATCTAAGATAAATGAGAGTCCTCTTGTTCTGTGTTTCTAGTAGACTCAATGTCTGGTCTAGAAATCACATTTACATGCAAACTGATCAAGAGAAACAAGTTCTCATCATAGCATGTCAAGTAACAAAGAAAAAAAAGAAAGCAGCAGCCCATTTGAAAAAAGCAAAAATGTCTTGCCACACAGTTGAGGAAGATACAAAAGGTAATCACACACAAAGTCTCTTACTAAGATATACAGGTTCTGGCCACAATTACAAGGGTGGCTGTATCTAAAAAGCTTCTGCCTTAAGATTCTGCACAAAATAATTTAATAATAATAAAGGCCAAACTTGAAGTTTTACTACTGAAATCTGTGCACCCAGCTCATGGCAAGGGGTTGCTCTTACTTCTGCCAGCTGGGGATATGATCTCATACTTACTGATAGCTCTTGCTGCCTTACAGTGTAGGGTTTAGCTCTTGTCATCAGATACTCTGTTCAGCATCCTGTCAGTTCACAGCATGGGGAGAAGTCTTTTCTTCACCTAACTTTATACCAGTTTGTCTAACCAGAGATCTGGCAACTAAGGAATTTCTAGTTATTTGCATAACTATATACCCATAACACTGGGTATCTTCAACTCCATGCAAACCCATTGACTGCAGCAAGTAACCACCACTTATCCTAGCGCAATTCATGTTGGAAATTACCTCAGGTGACCACCTAGTCCAGTCTTCTGCTAAGGTTAGTTTAACAAAACAGGACAGAATATGCTTCAATATTTCATTAGCATTGAACTGGTTGGTCCCCTTTTTGCACTTGCTACGTG
>VZTN01019144.1:18551-40847 GCA_013400515.1 Erpornis zantholeuca | reverse complement strand
CCCTGTCCCCACGGAGGGTGGCAGCTGCCTGGGGACAGCGGTGTGCCCAAACCCTGTCCCCACGGAGGGTGGCAGCTGCCTGGGGACAGCGGTGTGCCCAAACCCTGTCCCCACGGAGGGTGGCAGCTGTCCGAGGCGCCGGCCGCGTTCCCAGCCCTGCCTCCCGGGCCCTTCCTTGCCCATCGGGCACAGGTCCCCGTGCCATGTCTGCCCCTGTGGGATTACACTCCGTGCCTTATCACGGAGGAGAGCGATTCTCTCCCCGGACAGAGGGCGATCCCGCCTGGATTATGACAGGGAAAAGGAGGAGAAAGCCGAGCGAGCCCCACTTGGCTTTTCCATTGGCCAGCCTGGGAAGGATCCATCTTTTGCCGCAGCTCCCACCGAGCGACCAAATCCTTTTGCTGGTACAAAGATGTGACCGGGACGGCAGCTCCAGCTGCCCCCCGGGGGTTCCCTCGCCGTGCTTGGCCATGGTTTGGCTGTTCCTGCCCCCAGCCCCCTGAGCCGCCCGGCTCCGGAGCCCAGCGCGCCCCGGCCCCCCGAGCAGGTCTGTTCCCCCCAGCCCCGCCGAGCTGTTTGAACTCCTCATTCATGGAACGCTGTTTGTTTTCATTCCTCTCTATCCCCCCAGCTGTGGGACCGAGAGCAGGGATCAGGAAACAATAAAATCTTGGTTACCACACAGAATGCCGCCTTTTCCCTGGCTCCTTTCAAAGCCTGACATTTTTGCTTTCATCCGCCATTTCCACAGTTCTGGGGCATGTGCTGCCCCCCCTTTTCCAGCGGGGCCTCACGTGGGGGTCCCGTAACTGCGCTCAAGATGGACCAGATTGTTCCATCCCCGCCGCCCACCCCGCGCCCGCTGCCGCGTTCCCAGGACTCCTACGGTTTCAATTCCCATCCCGTTCCACGACCGACTTGGATTACAAAGGCTAAAAGCAAGTGTTATCTTTCAAAATTATTCAAGTTTTGTTTTCAGGCTTCTCATTTGGCACTTCCCTGCCTCTAGCTCATCGCTGGGGTGCCTGGGAAGCTTTCCCCCCGCGCCGGGGGCGAGCGGAGCTGCTGGAGGGGGTGCAGGAGCCAGCCCAGCCCGGGGCGAGCACGAGGCCGGAGCAAAACCTCTCGGTTCTGCATCCAACCCGGCCACCAGATTTCCCTGTCCCGGGATTTCCCTGTCCTGGGATTTCCCTGCTCTGCAGGCATCGGCAGGCACACGGGAAGTGCCGCGGGTCCGATTTCCCTGTCCTTAAAAAAACAGCCTGAGGAGTTCATCCAAGCTGAACGGCAGCAGGGTGAGGAGTGTCCCCATTCCTGCTGCTCACACATGGGAGGGAAGCCACATCCTCGCCCAGAACACATCAAAAGCTTGTATTCATGGAATCAGGGAATGGTTTGGGTTGGAGGGACCTTAAAGCTCATTGTGTCCCACCCCTTCCATGGGCAGGGACACCTCCCACTGTCCCAGCCTGCTCCCAGCCCCAGCGTCCAGCCTGGCCTTGGGCACTGCCAGGGATCCAGGGGCAGCCACAGCTGCTCTGGGCACCCTGTGCCAGGGCCTGCCCACCCTCCCAGGGGACAATTCCTTCCCCATATCCCATCCATCCCTGCCTTCTGGCACTGGGAAGCCATTCCCTGGCTCCTGTCTCTCCAGGCCCTGTAATAGCAGAGGGGCTCCATATCCACACGGGGTGCTTCCCTGCAGGCAAAGGGGTTGTTGCTCTTGCTCCAGCGTTTTCCAGGAAAACTGCAAAAAGATGTGGAAAGCGAAGGCAGGCAGTGGTGAGGGTGGAGGAGGAGCTGCAGAGCACCCAGCCATGGCAGGAGGGTCAGGCAGGACTTGGGTGACACAGTGCCCTGAAACCAGACCTGACTCCCCTCCCACGGGATGAGCCCTTGGGGCATTATTTCCACAATCCTCCCTTTCCCCACCCGTGCTGAGGAGCAGAGCTGCTCGTGGTGGTTCTGGGGCAGGACACAGGTCCTGTGGTGGTGGAAACCATCAAAGAGCTGAGGGGATAGGAACCAGAGCTAATGGCCTTTGATCAGATCCAGCTTTTTAGAAGCCACCAGTGGAACTGGTGCTCGGCATTGGAGCCCGAGCCCACGGCCAGGTTTGCACAGGGAGCTCGGAGCAGGCTGGGGCACGCGGCTCTGCTGAGAGCTGGGCACGGCCCCGGCCGGGGAACAACGACACCAGCACAACAAAGGAGTACCTCGGTAATCCGGGATGAGCTCTGCTGCCTTTTCACAGCGTGCAAAAAGAGCTCCAGGCTTCTGGGGGCCGCAGCAGACAAAAAGAGACACGTCCAGGAGCCCCCCCCTTAACCACAGCGACCGAAGGATGAAGGGCTCGGGACAGCCATGGCCAGGGACACACAGGGGACACGGCAGGCAGCAGGCCTGGGAGCAGCTGAAAGGATGGCTTGTCTGAAAGGATCACTTGTGACCGTGAGACACAGGCGTGAAATCTCCGAGCCAGGACCCGGAGCCGTCAGGCCCTGCTCGGAGAAGGAGGAACCTGCCCCGGGCAGCCCACGGGGAACCGGCCGAGGAGGGAGCGCCGTGTTTGGGTTTGCTCCCTGAAGGATTTGTCAGCACGGGTCAAAGTTGTGACTTGTGGCTCTACATCCTCGTAAAAGTGAGAAGAAAATGGGTTCTCGTGAAAGACGACCTGCTGGCTGGAGGATCCAGGAGGAATTCCTCAGGGATCCATCCATTTCATATTCTAATTACGTGCACAAAAATAACCACGCTCTAATGACACTTCCTGATGACATAAAGCTTGGGATGAATCATTAATACAGAGGCAGTGCAGAGTCTCACACACGCTCCGGAGGCTCCGGAGGCTGGGCCGGCGTGGGGAGCGCTCACGATCCCAGAGCAGGGGCTGCTGCCAGGGCTCGGGGTGCCCACGGGATGGCAAGGGCTGGCTGCTCCCAGGACCTGCCTCTAAACCCAGGTAAGGCACCAGGGCAGCCCAGGCACACTCTGGAGGTGCTGCCATCGATCCATGCTCACCCAAAATCCTGCAGAACGTGTCTGATCATCCGGAGAGAGCAATTTGAAATGGAAAAGGAGAAACTGAGGGGGAGACACAAACTTTGTTCTCCATCTTAGCAAAAGTAAAAATGTTATTGCTACGAGGGAAAACTCAGAGATGAGAATGTAAGAACTCCTTCAGGTGTCCAAAAACTGAATCCAAGGAAGAATAAAACCCCCCAGAAATAGTGGTTATCAAGATGGTGCAAACCAATGGTAACGACAGTGATCACTGGGAATTGCTTAAAATCCAACTTCTTCCCATTTGGGAAAAGGGAAGAACACAAAGAAAACAGAAGGGTGGTGGCACATCTTCAATAGGTGGTGATTAGAGGTGATGCTCCCCCTGTGCCCCTGTGCTCAGGTGAGACCCCACCTGCAGAGCTGCCCCAGCCCTGGGGCCAACAGCACAAGGACCTGGAGCTGCTGGAGAGAGTCCAGAGGAGGCCCCAGAGCTGCTCCAGGGCTGGAGCCTCTCTGCTCTGGAGCCAGGCTGGGAGAGCTGGGGGTGCTCACCTGGGGAAGAAAAGGATCCAGGGAGAGCTCAGAGCTCCTTGCAGGGCCTAAAGGAGCTCCAGGAGAGCTGGAGAGGGACTGGGGACAAGGCATGGAGGGACAGGAGCCAGGGAATGGCTTCCCAGTGCCAGAGGGCAGGGATGGATGGGAGATTGGGAAGGAATTGTTCCCTGGGAGGGTGGGCAGGCCCTGGCACAGGGTGCCCAGAGCAGCTGTGGCTGCCCCTGGATCCCTGGCAGTGCCCAAGGCCAGGCTGGACACTGGGGCTGGGAGCAGCCTGGGACAGTGGGAGGTGTCCCTGCCACGGCAGGGGTGGCACTGGATGGGCTCTGAGGTCCCTTGCCACCCAAACCAGTCTGGAATTCCATGATTTTCCCTTTAGGTGTAGTTCTGAGCTAAGCCCTAAGTCCAGGATCTCAGAAGGAATGGATCCATGGGATAAATGACAGGGACAGAGGCTGCCAGTGGAATAGGTACTGCAGCAAGAGAAGGAGCCCTTGTTTAAGCACAAACTCCAAAGTGCAAAGTGAAGCTCAGCATTTCTGGAGGATTTCAGCTCAAGTCAGGTTTGCCAAAGCTGCCCTGGGAACCCTGCGAGTGTTCTCACACCAAGTGCCCCAGAGCCTGCTCAGGATCAGCACCTCAGGATGGTGACAAGGATGAAGTCACAGCTGCTGGGGCAGCTCATCCCCATCCAGGGAGGAGCAGTGCTGACTTCCCAAGCCCAGAACCTCGGTACCAACACACTGCCCTCTGCACAGACACGGTCCCAAAGGCAGCACCTGGGCCTAAGGGCCCCTGGAGAGTTGCCAGAAGAGTTTTTTGGCCTATTGATATCAATTTTTAATAAATCCTGAAGTATCAAGGAAATTCCAGGTGGCACATTAGCCTTTTCCGGGGTAATAACAGAAGGAAAAGTGGAATGATTGGGAAACTCACATCATTCAAGAACAGGAAAAAGAACAGAAAAGCTGAGAGGAGACTGGAATAGCAAAAAATGACAGAGTTGTGACGGAGGATTGGTACTGGGAGCTCCTGGTGGCTGTGGCAAAGGGAGGTGGAGCCCTAAATGCGAGGGTGGCAGTGGGGAGAGCGGAACAGCAGAGCCAAACATTTCAGAGAGCACACCACAGCACAGGCAGCGAGGAGAAGGTGCTCACGGGGAAGGAAAAGGCAAGCAGGGGCATTAGTTAAAGATGTGAAATGCCCTGGGCACATGCCCCTTGCCAGGCCCACGGAGGCTGGCAGGAGCTGGGTTGGCTGCAGTAGGTGGGCACCTCCACAGGCTGGAAGTGCAGAACACAGAGATGTGCAAGGAAAGGTGAGATCAAAACCAGCTGAGGCCAGCCTGGGCTGGAGACAACATGTCCTTCATCAGCCTGGGATGCAGCACTGGGAGAAATGGGAATTCAGACTGAGGGATCCTTGGCACCCCCACGTTCCCACAACAGCACCAGGGGTATTTCAAATGGTGAATACAGAATGGAATTGGACTGGATTCAACACCTGAATGAAGCAGCTGAACTGTCCTTTAAAGAGCATCAGACAGGCTGGTCAAATGATCACTGAATCCTGGAATGGTGTGGGTTGGAAAGGACCTCAGAGCCCATCCAGTGCCACCCCTGCCATGGCAGGGACACCTCCCACTGTCCCAGGCTGCTCCCAGCCCCAGTGTCCAGCCTGGCCTTGGGCACTGCCAGGGATCCAGGGGCAGCCACAGCTGCTCTGGGCACCCTGTGCCAGGGCCTGCCCACCCTCACACTCTGATCTCACGTTTCCCATGTCACAGATCCCTTGTCTCATCCTCAGGACAAGGAGAGGCCTCCACCCGAGGGCACTGTGGAATCTGCACGTGCAACATAACTGTGACAGCTCCCAGATTTGAGAACCTTTGGCATCCAGATGTAACTGTGTTCTGAACACAAAAACACTCCCTGAAGAGTGAAGCTCCCAGGCTTGGGGAAGTTTTTATACAAAACCCCCATTGCCTACATTTAGGAATTTCCAATTTCTACACAGAATTGAAGAAGTGCACAAAAAGCAGTGGAAGTGGAGCAGTTGTCTTCCCGAGGAATGGAAACGTTTCAGACACTTTAGAAAGGCTGCTTTGAGGAAAAGCCACCTGATTCATGGCAGGAAAGATGACAAAACTGCACATTATTGTTCCTTTCAAGAGAGAAGGAGCCGTGCACAGTAACACCCAATTACTGCACCATCTGAGCTCTCTGAGCCTGCAGCTCCTGTGTTACTCCCCAGAGCTGGAAGGAAGGCACCCAGAAAAGAGACTTCTCTGGGCAGGAGGTCAGACAGGGAAAGAATCACTGGGGCTGGAAAATCCCTCCCAGCCCATCCAGTCCAAGCTGTGCCCGATGCCCACCTCGTCCCCAGCCCAGGTCACTGAGAGCCATGTCCAGGAATTCCTGGGACACCTGCAGGGGTGCTCAGATCTCCAGAGATCCATCCCACCTGCAGGGGAATCACCCAGGGGAGCTCTCCAGAGCCAGCTCAGCAGGGAGGAGGAGCAAGCACAGTGCCTTGCCAGGAGGGCCACGGGACAGCACTGCACGTTTGGGGTGCTCTGTGCTCCTGAAGGGACCCACGGTGGCACCGGGGAGGGAGGGAGGGAGGGAGGGAGGGAAGAGTAATTCTGGTTCCAAACTGAGCCCCCGAGACTCCACTGACGCGTGCGGAGGAAAAAAAGGTGTGGAGTCATCCTGGGGGAGAGTGGTGTGGGGTGGTGATGGAAACAACCACTAACTGCGCCCGAGCATTAATCACTAATTAATGATGTGGCTTCAGCTGCTGCGAGGGGAGAAAACGCTGGCTGGGATTACAGGGTTGCTCATCTGCTGTTTAAAGCTGGGGCTGACACGGCAGGGAGGAAGTGTGAAAGCAACTCGGTGCTCCAGGGTTCTGCAGGACCTTAAAAACTGCAGCTCGAGGTCTGAGCCGGCTGGAAAAGAGGCGAGGAGGGAGCCAGTGCAGGCAGAATGTGGGCGAGGACAGAAAACTCGGGAAAATATTTAAATTCTTCGTGGCTTCCATCATTTCCTGGAACACTTTCCCAATATTTTATGCAGTCGTCAAGGACTCTGGAGACCGTGCTTGGGAAGCTGTGTGCTGCAGATGAGCACTGCCAAGGCAGGTGTTGCCGTAGCCCAACCTGAGGCCAGAAGGGCTGGTCCTGTGCCGGACACAGGCAATTCCCATGGCAATTCTGGCTGCCCACAGTGTCCTGGGGCTGGCCTGGGACAGGCATGAGCACGGAGCACACCAAGGCACCACGAAATGCCACTTGCAGGGCAGGGACAGGAGCTGCTGGGACAGGACGAGGGCCCCGCGGGCACAGGCACCAGGGAAGGATACAGCAGTGCCCACTTGGGCTCCCGGAGTCAGGACACAGAGTAACAAAGGGTGGTCACCTCCTTCCTCAGCTGAATCCACAACTGGGCCTCAAACCCTCCCTTTTGGAGCTCCATGGGAGGCTTTAAGCAATGGAAACTGCAGGGAGGGAATTCTGGTGGAGAGGCCCCAGAGAGTCTGGGACATTTCCCATACCTGGGGCTCAGGAATGGCTGTCGGGGCCTGGAGGTGGCTGGAGAACAATCCCAGGATGGTTTGGGTTGGGAGGGACCTCAGAGCCCACCCAGTGCCAGCCCTGCCATGGCAGGGACACCTCCCACTGTCCCAGGCTGCTCCCAGCCCCAGTGTCCAGCCTGGCCTTGGGCACTGCCAGGGATCCAGGGGCAGCCACAGCTGCTCTGGGCACCCTGTGCCAGGGCCTGCCCACCCTCCCAGTGCTGGTGACCCTGGTGGTTTCCTGGCTGTGAGTGCCCACTGCTGGCTCATGTCCAGCTTTTCACCCCCCAAGAGAGGGATGACCAGCAGCCTGACCAGCCTGACCAGCCTGACCAGCCTCGCTCAGCAGCTGGGAGCACAGATTGTGTTCCTCAAGAAGCATCATGGCTGTGAGAAACGTGGGAATTCCCAACTCTGGTGGCCTCTGATGGTTCCAGTGTTTGTGTCTGCAGCCTGCATCTTCTCACCCTGAGCCTCTCCCAGACTAAAGACCTAAATCCACAGTCACACTCCAGGTTGTTTCCAGTGGTGAAAATGAGCACAGAAGGCAAAACGTTCTCCCCTCTTCCAGCTGAAACGGATTAGACATGGAATGGATTAGCCCTGGGTGCTCTTCTCCCTGGCTAAGAGAATCAGTGAGGAGCAACCTGCTCTCCTCCAGGCCAGGGAGGGTGTGTGGGGGGTGAAGGGCCTGGGAATTGCTGGATCCATGTCAGTCCTGAGCTCTGCAAAGCCCTGGGAACACCCCAGACACTGTGGGGATGTTTCTGTGCTCCAGCACAGGAACAAGGACAGGAGGAAACCTCTCTGGCCACCAAGTTTCTCAGGAAATGTTGCTTTCATGAAGATAAAATGACAGAAAATGAACGAGGCAAAGCTCCCGGGGTGGGTCCTGAGCAGCACCACTGAGCATGGGCCTCGCTCTGCTGCTCCAGTCTCTGTCTCCTTCCAAAGGAGGGAACCCTGCTCGGTGCTGGGATGTTCATCCACAGCTCACAGGCACAGCCAAAGCACTAAAAATAGATCTTTAGGAAGATGGATCACTCCCTGGCCATGGCCTAGCAGGAGTCCTAGTCCTAACAGGATCAAGAAATGTGGATTTTGCTCTCAATAAACTTAAACCTAACCACTGAGTGATAAAACATGTGCACGGTTTGATTTCTGCACCTACAAGTCTTCTCCGAATGAAGTGGCTGAAAGAGATGAAATGAGAAATGAGGAGTTTGGTGAGCAGGGCACAGCACAAGGAGGAGCAGAGCTGAAGGAAAGCATCTCTCACTGCCCATGTAAAGCCATCAGTTTCTGTACAGCTGATCAAAATACACTTTCTAACCCTTTCCAGGGAAACTGTAAAGGAGCATTAATTTTGGGGACTGAGAAGGAGGGATGACACTGGTGGCTGCTTGGGTAGATGTGCCTGTGCTTCAGGCAGAGAACGAGGGCTCCCAGTGCCCTTGACTCATTTCCAGCTCTCGGAGCCGCGGGCTCACACATTTCCATAGGTGAGGAGCAGCTGGGGCCTAGCAACGTTCCCTACTCCTCCAAAGTGCCACCTATAGAACTGGAGGATTTGTCATCCTTTTCCTGACGCTCCTGGCTGTCAGCAGCAGCAGCACGAGCTGCAGATGAGCTGCCTGCGGGGCTCGTCACGCACGGGCACTGCCAACGCCTGGCACATCAACATCCTCGGGAGTCATCCCCATCAGCATCCTCGGGAGTCATCCCCACCGCTGCTCCGTGTCTGCCGGCACGGGCGGGGCTGCACGGAGCACGAGAGCACAAGGAGATGACACAGACAGGCGGCAGAGCTGCCTCGTCACGGTGCAAACCTCACCCCTCTCCTCCTCCTCCTCCTCCTCCTCCTCCTCCCTGCTCAGCACTACCGCTGATGCTCAGAGCTCTGTACGCAGCCGGGGCAGGCAGCATTCCCAGAGGAATCCCAGGATCACTGAGGATGGAAAATCCCTCCCAGAGCATCGAGTCCAGCCTGTGCCTGATCCCCACCGTGTCCCCAGCCCAGAGCTCTGAGTGCCACCTCCAGGCCTTCCTGGGACACCTCCAGGGATGGGCACTCCAAACCTCCCTGGGCAGCCCTGCCAAGGCCTGAGCTCCCTTTCCAGGCAGAAATTCCTCCTCATGTACAAGAAGAAGAAGAAGAGAGGACAATATTTACCCTCCAGCAGTGCCACGGGGCAGGCTGGCCTTTGGGCTGGGGCTTTTGGCACCACTGGGGAACCTTCTGTGGTCCCCAGGACTGGGGGTGACCCTGGGCTCCCTCTGCCCCTTGGCTCCAGCTCTGGGCTTGGAAAAGGAGTGATGGGAAGGATGCTCATGGGGCTCAGCAGCCCTGGTGAGGGCAGGACGAGCCCCAGCTCCCATCCCTGGGGCACAGGGCAGTGCCAGTCCCACGAGCACATCTTCACACTCCAGCCAGAGATCGCCAGATCGCACCTTCGGTGGGAGGTGGAAGGTTTGCCAGAGCTAAGAGGAAGCAGGACGGACAGAGGGACCCGAGCAGGACCGGCGGGCACGGGGAGGGGACGTGGAGGAGCTGCTCCCCCAGTCTGCTGTGCCCCACGCCAAGGATCCCCCGGCCGTGGGCTGCTCCTCGGCCCCACAGCTGCTGCAGGCATGTTTGGAAAAGCCAGCTCCTCGTGTCCCGGCACAGCTCCTTTGATCTCCGGGAGGAGCGGCTCCCCAGCTAATTGAGAACACACGGACACGGAGCGTGACGCACGCCCGGAGCCCCTCCCGGCCTGCCGGGGGTGGCCGTGGGCTGCACACAGCCCCCAGAGGAGGGGGGAGAGCTGAAAGTCTTCTCCTGTCCCTGCTGGAGACCCCACGGAGCGGCCCCTGGCTCCCCTGCCCCTCTCGGGGCTGTTCCCCCATGGAAAGCCCCCGTGGATCCCCGAGCTGCACCCACGAGCTGCTGCTGCACCTCCCCACGTCCCACGCACGGCGAGCGGGGAAGTTCCAGTGCTAAATTCTGCCCTGGGGAGGAGACTTTGCTGATGGAGAGCAGACAAGGCCCTGCAGACTCCACTCCCTATGACGATTATGGGACCCATTCCTCACTTTTTCCATAGGAAAGTGAGAACAGGACACTTCACCTCTGAGCTGGAGACAGAAGAACCACAGCAAACACCACTGGACCTGAGACTCTGACACTTTTTTTTGGATTAAGCATCAGGAAAAAAAAGGTTTTTCTTCTGTGAAAGAAAAAAAAGCTACTGGGAATAAAACCTGTGGTTTAGCTCCTCTCACAGCAACAGGCACTGCTGTTTGGGGCCAGGTTATGGACTCATGGAATGGATTAGATAGAAAGGGATCTAATCCCATCCCACCCCTGCCATGGGCAGGGACACCTCCCACTGTCCCAGGCTGCTCCCAGCCCCAGTGTCCAGCCTGGCCTTGGGCACTGCCAGGGATCCAGGGGCAGCCACATCTGCTCTGGGAGTTCCATCCCATCCCTGCCCACCCTCCCAGGGAAGAATTTCTTGCTGATATCTAACCTAGATTTCCCCTCTTTCAGTTCAAAGCCATTCCCCTGGTCCTGCCACTCCAGCTGCTGATGCCCAGCCCCTCTCTGGTTCACTGCCAGCCCCTCAGGCCCTGGCAGGGGCTGTGAGGTCTCCACACCACCTCCTCCTCTCCTGAGCAGCCCCAGCTCCCCCAGCCTGAAGGTCCTGTAGGAAGCATCCCTTGAGCCAGAGAGGAGCAGGAGATGCCCACGAGTGTCTGATGCCACGGGCAGAGCAGGGAGGTGTCCTGGTTTCCCCTCCCTGATGGTTCCCAAAGCCAGCACTGCCCTGAGCAGCACACAGACCAACACTCCCTGCTGGAATGTGGGATTTCCCTCGGGACCGAGCAGCCGTGGCTGAACTGTGGCTCTGGGGCTGCTTCCAGCAGGGATGGCAGGATCAGGCATCCCCCACTGAACCAACTCCTGAAGATCCACACTGTTCCTAGGGAAACCCCAGAGCACGGATGTTCTACTGTCATTCCACACTGCTCCTGGCCCCAGAAATGTCTCCTGATGTCTGACCAGCCTCGGGAGCTCCTGGGCCCCTGGGTGCCACCTCGGGCCTTCAGGAGGAGGAGAACCCCCAGGGACACAGAGGAACTTGGGCAATTGTCCTTGGGCCGTGGGCTGCCCATGGCAGTGCCACGTCCAGGAGGGAGGTGGGGATGGGACAAGGTTCTGATGGACAGGCTGGGCTCCCTCTCCAGCCCTGGGAACGTGGGTGGCTCGAGGGCCAGCACAGCAGCATGGCTGAACACCCCCCCCAGCATGCCACCTCCCTGGGGGCTCCTGGATCATGGCCAGGCCACACCTGCAGGGTCTCTAAAATTCATGGATTCTCCCAAAACCCTTCAGCCACGTCCTGCTTTTGAGGGCAGCACAGAGCTGGGAGAGGCCTTGTGGACACCAAGCCTGACCTCCTCGTGTCATGGACACCCAGATCAAGTCATGGTGCCTTGTCCTACCAAGAGCTTCCCTGGAGGGAGGCTCTGCAGGAATTCCTGGCTGGGAGGGTGGGCAGAGCAGCTGTGGCTGCCCCTGGATCCCTGGCAGTGCCCAAGGCCAGGCTGGACACTGGGGCTGGGAGCAGCCTGGGACAGTGGGAGGTGTCCCTGCCATGGCAGGGGTGGCACTGGGTGGGCTCTGGGGTCCCTTCCCAGGCAGAGCAGTCGGTGATGCCATGGTCCTGCTCTGGATGCGCAGCCTGACTCCGACACGTGTGAGTGCCCAGGGCATCATCACAGCACAGGGTGCAGATCTGCCGGGGTTCTGTACTCGAGTTAATCTGATGGGGTCGTTAACGCTGTCAGAAACGCAGGATTAAGCTGCCAACGATGTGGAGAACGGAGGCTGCTGGAAGCAAACCTGAGCTGCTTCCAAATGAGCCCCACGGTGGGGACAGGCAATGGCTGCCTGGGATCCTGATCCCTTTTAGAGCACCTCCCTCACCTCCACTTGGAGAAATGCAACAGGGAAAGGGTCAGAGAAAAGAAAACTAATGTTCACCTGAGCGGGGCTTGCATAGAATCATCCACTCATGGAATGGTTTGGGTTGGGAGGGACCTCAGAGCCCACCCAGTGCCAGCCTGCCATGGCAGGGACACCTCCCCCTGTCCCAGGCTGCTCCCAGCCCCAGTGTCCAGCCTGGCCTTGGTCACTTTCCCTAAACTACATCAGCTAAAATACTGAGTTCTTCCATTTGCTGTTTCAATTCTTTGTGGATTTAAGCACATCTGCTTCAGGCTGGTGAAACAGGAGGGATATTTACAGCAGTAAATCACCAGCTAAATCACAAATACAATACAAGCACTTCTCTGTAAACCCAATTTGGATTACACGAAGATTTTGGTCGTTAGAACAACTTCCATTTCACTTTGATAAATACAAAACCCCAAGAGGTTTCAGGCTGAGAGCATCACACGAGGCCAAAGCTGCAGCTGGAACTGATATTCCCCACGCCAGGCCCTTAGGTAGGGCTGTTTTGATGCAGCACTGTGGATAAATTGACTGCAGGTACAGGTTTTTCCCTGTCTGGAGCACGGTGTGGTATTTTCCCCGTGTTTGGCTGCGTGCAGAGCTGTGATCTGTGGTATCAGGCTGTAAATCTGCGCTGTCGCAGTGCAGGAGCCACGAGGGGAAGCGATGGCTGAGCCAGCAGCATCCAACCCAGCACTCCCAAGGCCCTGAATCCACAATGTTTCTGTCATGCCAGACAGCACCAGGCCTGTGTTTTCTAGGCTTCCTTATCTTATTTCTAGCCTGCTTCAAATCCACTATAGCTGCAGAAGTCCAACAAAACCCCCACAGTTAAAGGGTTTTACTCTTCCAGCAGAGCCATAATTGGTCCCATTTGTCAAGGAGATCTTGGCCAGAGAGGAGACACCCAAACACCTTCAGCCAACGTATGAGCAAGGGGCACAGAGATCTCCTCTCTCTGCCATGCCCAGGATGTCTTTGAAGGATAATTGGACAATAATTTGGAACAATTCCCTCATGGAAGGAGCTGTCCTGCCCTGGCACAGCTGCCCAGGGCAGGGCTGGAGTCTCCATCCCTGGAGGGGTTTCAAAGCCCTCAGAGTGGATGTGGCACTGGGGATGGGGTCAGGGGTGCCTGGGCATGGTTGGGCTCAGTGGTCTTGAAGGCAGAATGATTTTTTGCTTTTCCTTTACACCCCTCTCACACTCTTTTATAGTTTGATGCACTCTCAGTGCTTTTAGCCCCACACTTGTACCTCCCCAAGGCTGAGAACTCAGCTCAGCCCCACGGCACCGTTAAACCAGGAGAGCAAACATCCTGGGAGCCCCAGACACCAAGGGCCTCTCCAGAACACATTTGGGAACCTCAGCCAGGCCCAGCCAGGGGGAAGGTTCCTCACAACGAGGGCTTCACTCCAGCCTCTCACTGGGGGATCTCTGATAAATATGTTAATTTTGCAAAGCCTAGAATTGTGTGTATTTGGGTGTGTGGGGGTGGTGTGTGCATTTTGGGGCATTCCCCCTGGACCAAGTGCTGCACCCAAGGATCCTGAAATAAACACCGAGGTACAAACCCCTTTTCCCCCTAAACTGTGTTTTGGTTTGAATTTTAAGACCAGGGAAAGGCGAAGTCTCACAGGGCTTTTCCCCCCCTGGGATTCTGTGATTCCAAGAACCAGCCCCAGTGGGACAACAGCAAGGCAGAGACCCAAATGCAAATCCTCTTGCAGGTGTCACAGGCCCTTCCAACCCCATCCTGCTGGCACCAGCTCCCTGGGGACACTGCTCAGACCTCGGGGACAGGACACTGCTCTGAGCCTGAAGCACAGATCCCTGGAATGGTTTGGGTTGGAAGGGACCTCAAAGCTCATCCAGTGCCACCCCTGCCATGGCAGGGACACCTCCCACTGTCCCAGGCTGCTCCCAGCCCCAATGTCCAGCCTGGCCTTGGGCACTGCCAGGGATCCAGGGGCAGCCACAGCTGCTCTGGGCACCCTGTGCCAGGGCCTGCCCACCCTCATGGGGAACAATTCTTTTGCTGTATCTACTCCACATTTCCCCCTTTCAGTGTGAGCCCATCACTCTGTCATCACAGTCCCTGATGAATTGTCCCTCCCCGTGTCCCTCAGGTCCTGGAAGGTGCTGGGAGGCCTCCCCAGAACCTCCTCTCCCACGTTTGCAGTGCGTTGTGTCAGTGCTCCCGGGGCTGTGTCTCCCTGGAGCTCTTCCCTCTGCTCCGAGCCCGAGGGCAAAAGTGTATTTGTGGGCTGGGGAGGTAAAGAACAAACTGGAGAGGGGCCAAGAGCTCTGAAGGAACCACCAACTTCAAAAGGACAGAAGTTTCCAGCACAGTGAGCAAAGGAGTGATTTATGCCCCACAGGAGCGCTCGGTTGTGTCAGGCCATACCTAAGGCCTGGTGCTGCACAGAACAGGCTCTAACAAGATGTCTCAGGGCTCCCTTTGAAAAAGACAAGCCCTGGAAGGAGACGAGGTGGGAAAGGGGATCGTTCCCCACAGGGGAAGGGGCCAGACCCCGAGCAATAAAGTCTGTGCAACAGATGATGAACGCAGCCCCAAATTGCTGCCATCTGTTAGCAACCTTGCCCAGAGAAATGAATTCCATGTGAGGTCAAGAAATCCCAAACTGCCATTTCCTCATTACTATTAATAAGGGCCAGGTGCCACATAAACCAACAGTGGATCCAGATGTCCTTCACGTGGCTTTGATTACCCTTCCAGGCTGGATAATGATCCCAGGGAAAGTACTGCAGATGCACCCAGAGAAACTTGGTTAATATTAATTCCTCTGCAATTGAGTTACTGGGCACGAGGAGCATTGTTCACCCCCAGCCCATGGGGCGGGGGCAGCTCAGCTCCAGGGAGGTTCTGCCAGCAGCACCACGGGAGGAAGATCTGCCGAGGCAATCTTGGCTTCTCCCGGAGTTTCCACAACTGTGGATGGAAGGATCTTTGTGGACTTCTTCGAAAGTGGACTTCAGAAGATTTTGTGGACTTCTTCTCGACAAAAGGAGAAGTTTTTGTGGACACCTCATACCTGGGAATGTCCAAGGCCAGGTTGGACAGGGCTTGGAGCAGCCTGGGATAGTGGGAGGTGTCCCTGCCCAGGGCAGGGGTGGAATGGGGTGGGATTTAAGGTCCCTTCCCACCCAAATCATCCTGCAATTCTCTAAGCAAGCCCTTCTCCAGGGGACAGCCAAGACACCAGCAAAGGCTCTCATCTGAATCTCATCAGCCCTTGGGTGGACATTCCTGAGCACCTAAAACCACATGGGCTTTCCCCATCTCCGGGGGGACACAGTTCCACACCAAACAGTGCCAGAGTGTTCTGGTCTGGGCTTTGGCCAGGACTAAAATCCATGGAAAAGCTGCTGCTGTCCTCTCTTTGTGGCACTGCTCAGGAGCATTTGGGTGCCGAGCTGGGGCTGAGGCCAGCAGGACTCAGAGCTGTGGGAATGCAGTGGGGATGGATCACAGTGGGGATGGATCAGAGTGGGGATGGATCACAGCAGGGATGGATCACAGTGGGGATGGATCAGAGTGGGGATGGATCAGAGTGGGGATGGATGGATCACAGTGGGGATGGATCAGAGTGGGGATGGATCAGAGTGGGGATGGATCAGAGTGGGGATGGATCAGAGTGGGGATGGATCAGAGTGGGGATGGATCAGAGTGGGGATGGATCAGAGTGGGGATGGATCAGAGTGGGGATGGATCAGAGTGGGGATGGATCAGAGTGGGGATGGATCAGAGTGGGGATGGATCAGAGTGGGGATGGATCAGAGTGGGGATGGATCAGAGTGGGGATGGATCAGAGTGGGGATGGATCAGAGTGGGGATGGATCAGAGTGGGGATGGATCAGAGTGGGGATGGATCAGAGTGGGGATGGATCAGAGTGGGGATGGATCAGAGTGGGGATGGATCAGAGTGGGGATGGATCAGAGTGGGGATGGATCAGAGTGGGGATGGATCACAGTGGGGATGGATCAGAGCAGGGATGGATCACAGTGGGGATCGATCACAGCAGGGATGGATCACAGTGGGAATGGATCACAGTGGGGATGGATCAGAGCAGGGATGGATCAGAGTGGGGATGGATGGATCAGAGTGGGGATGGATCAGAGTGGGGATGGATCAGAGTGGGGATGGATCAGAGTGGGGATGGATCACAGTGGGGATGGATGGATCAGAGTGGGGATGGATCACAGTGGGGATGGATCACAGTGGGGATGGATCAGAGCGGGGATGGATCAGAGCAGGGATGGATCAGTGGGGATGGATCAGTGGGGATGGATCAGAGTGGGGATGGATCACAGTGGGGATGGATCAGAGTGGGGATGGATCACAGTGGGGATGGATCACACCCCAAGGAGGATCTAGCCCTGCCTGTGCTTCCTCCAGCTCGGCTACGTGCAGGAGCACTTGACTGCAGAGTGAAGAAAGCCTTGTTTCAGAAGAGTCAGCATGGCCATGAAATCCAGCAGGGAAGCAATAAATATTTCACATCCTGGGCTCCACAAGGACGATCACTTAACCACTTCCAGCCCAAAGGAAATACATCAGAGGGGATTATTCCAGAGTTCTGTTGTCACTCCTGCCAGACTCACCAGCAGCATCTCGCTTCCCAGGGACTAAACAAACACCAAGGAAAGTCACATCTTGCCAAAACCAAGGCAAATCCTTGCAGAACATCTCTGGCAGTGACCTCCCCACAATGGAAACACAACTGAGGGAATTCCTGTCCCCAAATGGGTGACAAATGGCTCCGTGGAAACATCGATGGGAAAGGAGGAATGACACCAACACATCACAGCAAATCCTCGGGAGCAGGGGAGAAAGGGCAGGAACACCCACGGAGTGGGAGAGAACCTTCAGTAAAAGTCCCACTGATCTTGCCAATGAGATCTTTAATGGGGATCCACAAAATGCCCAAGGCCAGGTTGGACACTGGAGCTGGGAGCAGCCTGGGACAGTGGGAGGTGTCCCTGCCATGGCAGGGTGGCACTGGGTGGGCTCTGAGGTCCTTCCCACCCAAACCAGCCTGGGATTTGCTGATTGCTACAAGATAAACCTAAGCAGTGAATTCATGGTTCTGAATATTCAGTGACTCTGCAGGGATGCTGCTTGTCAGTGTCCCTTGGAACATTCCCTCTGCTCTGGGACATTCCTGCTGCTCTGGGACATTCCTGCTGCTCTGGGACATTCCTGCTGCTCTGGGATGTTCCTGCTGCTCTGGGATGTTCCCTCGGCTCTGGAACATTCCCCCTGCTCTGGGATGTTCCTGCTGCTCTGGGACATTCCTGCTGCTCTGGGATGTTCCTGCTGCTCTGGAACATTCCTGCTGCTCTGGGATGTTCCATCTGCTCTGGGATGTTCCCTCTGCTCTGGGATGTTCCCCCCACTCTGGGATGTTCCCCCTGCTCTGGAACATTCCTGCTGCTCTGGGATGTTCCCCCTGCTCTGGAACATTCCTGCTGCTCTGGGATGTTCCCTCTGCTCTGGGATGTTCCCTCTGCTCTGGAACATTCCTGCTGCTCTGGGATGTTCCCTCTGCTCTGGGATGTTCCTGCTGCTCTGGGATGTTCCCCCCACTCTGGGATGTTCCCCCTGCTCTGCTCTGACACACACCACCCTCTCCTCTCACAGCTCCCAAGGGTGCCCCTGCTCTCACACCCTCCCTCTCCCACCAGTGCTCATCCCTGTTTTCTGCCAAGGAGCTTTCCTGGCTGCCCCCAGCCCACCCCCCAGCCCTGGGATGGGCTGACATCCCCCCGAGATCTGCTCAGTGCTATCACAGCCCCGGGGGCTCCTGGCCCCAGCCCTTTCCCGGGAATGCTGACGTTCAGCAGGATGGTGCCAGGGCTGTGCCGTGCCCCTCAGCCCGCAGGGGCAGAGCTGCTGGCACAGGAGGGGAATGTTCCAGGCCGGCTTTGCTGCCACAGACAGCTCATTGTGACTCTGAGCCCCGGGCAGGCCACAGGCAGAGCTGGGGATTTGGAGATGCACTGCAATGGCTGAGAAGCCAAATGTCCCCAGAGGGGACTGGTGGCTAAAGCTGCTGCGGGTACCCCCAGGCTCTGCTCCGACCCCTCCCCAGCCCTGCTCCGACCCCTCCCCAGCCCTGCTCCGACCCCTCCCAGCTCAGCTCCGACCCCTCCCCAGCTCTGCTCTGACCCCTCCCAAGCCCGCTCTGACCCCTCCCCAGCCCTCTCCGACCCCTCCCAGCCCTGCTCTGACCCCCTCCCAGCCCTGCTCCCCCTCCCTGGTCCCTGGGCTCCCCTGGCTGTCGTGTCCTGGTCACAGACACGGGGACAGCTCAGCCCTGGCTGGGACAGCATCCAGAGCTGCTCCCAGGCACCTCCACATCCCAGGTCAGGTCAGGCCTGAACACACCATGGCCTGGGATGCTGAGGGCTGCTCTGGCACTGTGTGGATTGGTTGGGGTTGGAAAGGGCCTCAAATCCCCTCCAGTGCCACCCCTGCCATGGCAGGAACACCTCCCACTGTCCCAGGCTGCTCCCAGCCCCAGTGTCCAGCCTGGCCTTGGGCACTGCCAGGGATCCAGGGGCAGCCACAGCTGCTCTGGGCACCCTGTGCCAGGGCCTGCCCACCCTCCCAGGGAACAAATCCTGCCCAATATCCCATCCAGCCCTGCCCTCTGGCACTGGGAAGCCATTCCCTGGGTCCTGTCCCTCCATGCCTTGTCCCCAGTCCCTCTCCAGCTCTCCTGGAGCCTCTTTGGGCACTGGAAGGGGCTCTAAAGGTGCCCCTGGGCTCCCTGGGGACCTGCCTGTGTCACCTTCCCATGGCACGTCCTGGGCTCGGTGCTGCCTGGGGCACCCAGGGCCTGCTGCCCAAACAAGGGAGAGCTGCCTGTGTCTCACCATCCAGGAGCCTCAGCCAAAGGCACCCCAGGATACATCCACAGCTCCCACACACTCCTGATGATGCCTTAGGGTTTAACTTTTCTGTGTTCCCAGCCCTGCCCTGCCCAGTGTCACTCTGCAGTTCCCTGGAGCTCGTTCAGTGCTGTTCTCTCATGCTCACACACACACAACAAAGCCTCTCCAGCTCTCCAAGGACACCCAGACCCTCCTGGGCCCAACAACTGCAAACCACAATCCTGGGGACAGGGGGGCAAGCTTGGGCAAATTCCATCCTTGCCTGGCTTCTGCTTGGGGAATTGATGCTGAGATCCAAGTGGGAAGAACTCGGGAGCTGTCCTTGTCCATGTTGGGATGCACTGAGGCAGGAGCCTCTGGAGCCCAGAGTGTACCTCTGAAGGCCTTTCCAACCAATCCCTCCTTGATTCCTTGATTCCTGTCTGGGCTCTGTTCCTAGGGAGCCATTTCAGGCATCACCAACACAGAATCCCAGGAGATTCTGAAGGACTTCCAAACCTTTTCCAGCCAAGGCTCCTCGTATGAGGAACACACTGAACACAGCCCTGAGCCCTGGGGGTCCCGGAGCCCCCTGAGCCTGTGTGGCACACACCAAAGCCCAGAACCATCCCCACGAACGCCCAGGAGCTGCACACCCTGCTGGGAACACTCTCACACCGCTCTCTTCCCCGCCCTGGCTTCACAAGTAACGCCCCTCGAAACAAAGGAGCACAAAAATCATCGGAAACCTCCGGAGGGGAGAAGTGGAGCCATTTCCAGGCTGCCCCTGCGAGGGGACCTGCTCAGAAAATGGATCCCACCTTTCCCAGGGGTGTTCCCGGCCAGAGCCGTGCCCGCAGCTCCCGGAGCCTCCCCTTGGAAGGCAAGGAGGTGAACAAACTCCTGCCTGTTTGTAGTGTGTGATCCAAGCCCTGATTAAGGGCAGAGGAATGTGATTCAGGGAAGGCATGAATGGAGCAGGACGGGCAGAGGCTGCTCTGCCTCCCGGCGCTTCCCTCTGCGGGCCCAGGACAAACCCCAGGAGAGCTCCGAGAGCTCTCCCCAGCTCGGGGAACAGCTCTGCTCCCTCCAGAGTGGGACTGAACCCATCCAGGCACTCTCTGCTGTCCCAGCCTGGCTCTGACATTGCTTCCTCCCTCCCTCCCTGCGTGCTTGGGGCACGGGAGCCTCTCTGCCCCAACAGGGACCCCACCCCAGCCGAGCATCCCACAATGGTTTGGGATGGAAGGGACCTCAGAGCTCACCCAGTGCCACCCCTGCCATGGCAGGGACACCTCCCACTGTCCCAGGCTGCTCCCAGCCCCAATGTCCAACCTGGCCTTGGGCACTGCCAGGGATCCAGGGGCAGCCACAGCTGCTCTGGGCACCCTGTGCCAGGGTCTGCCCACCCTCCCAGGGAACAATTCCTTCCCAATCTCCCATCCATCCCTGCCCTCTGGCCCTGGGAAGCCATTCCCTGGCTCCTGTCCCTCCATGCTTTGTCCCCAGTCCCTCTCCAAGTCCTCTTAGCTCTGCCTGCCAATCTTGGCACCGATGGCAGGAGGGGCTGGGCACAGTCCCCCGAGGCCAGAGAAAGTCATCAATGCTCTGGGAGTGAGGGGAGAGGGACACCAGGGCTCCTGCAGGCACCACCTCCATCCCCGTGCTCCTGATGCCTTAGGTGTTAACTTTTCTCTGTTCCCAGCCCTGCCCTGCCCAGTGTCACTCTGCAGTTCCCTGGAGCTCGTTCAGTGCTGTTCTCTCATGCTCACACACACACAACAAAGCCTCTCCAGCTCTCCAAGGACACCCAGACCCTCCTAGGCCCAACAACTGCAAACCACAATCTTGGGGAGGGGGAGAAAGCTTGGGGAAATTCCATAATTAGCTAAAGTTTTAATTGATATGCAAATGGACCAAACCTATAAAGGTGTGAAGAACTCCTGACCTGGGGTCCATCCTGGGATCCACTGGGGCAGGAGCCTCTGGACCCCCAGGGTGTGACCTCTGAAGGCTTTTCCAATCAATCCCTCCTTTATTCCCTCATCCCTGTCTGCTCTCTGTTTGCAGCCATTTCAGGCATCACTGCAGGAACCCTCAGGGCTCAGGGATTTGTCTCTCACCTGACCCAGCCCCACAGGACAGGGGAGCTCCTCCAGAGCAAACCCTTCCCCACAGGAATCCTGGCACAGAGCCAGCCTCCTCCTCACATCCCAGACTCATCTGCCAGGGGCAGTGGTGCCAGCTGAGGAGCTGGGTGAGGGCTCCAGCCCTCCCTCTGGAACGTCTGCTGATGGATGAACTCCAGCTCTGCCGAGAGCTGCATCCCTGCACAGCTCCGAGCCTCACCGGGAGCCCTTCCAGGGTGGATGTGGCACCCTGGGCCAGTGGAAGTGTCCCTGCCCAGGGCAGCAGGGGGGAACCAGAGGAGCTTTAAGGTCCCTTCCTCACCCCACCGCTCCAGGATCCCTCCAGGAGAGCCATGGGTGTGCTCTGGGAGCGGAGCAGCAGCCCCAGGCTCATCCCAGAGCTCTGTCTGTGCCCAGCACTGGGCAGGACTGGGCACAGGAGTGTTCCTGGCACTGGAACGAGGCCTTTGGCAGGACCCAGGCGTGGGATGCTCGCTGTGGTGACACAGCTCAGGGCACACAGCTCCCAGCACAGCTCTGGGAGGCTGAGGAGTCACAGAATCCCAGGATCCCTGAGGCTGGAAAAGCCCTCCCAGACCATCGATGTGCCCAATGCCCACCTTGTCCCCAGCCCAGAGCTCTGGGTGCCACCTCCTGCCCTTCCTGGGACTCCTCCAGGGATGAGACTCCCCCTTGGTCCTTTGGCCAAGCTGGATGCAGAATTGAGCAGAGCTCTCAGGTTCCCATGTGGACACGAGACTCCTCCAGGTGGCTCAGGGCTCTGTGGTTGGGAATTCCCTGCTCAGGGAGCTCCACATCCCTTGGGAAGGACGTGGGGCTCACTGGGGTGGTTGCCCAGGCCCAGCTTGGCTGTAGCCATGGCTGAGGGGGCTCAGCTCATTCAGGCACTGCTGGGAAGTCTCCTCTGAAATCCCAGCCTGAAGAGTGGGAGGGAAATGGAAACTCCTGACTCCCTCTCCATGGGGCTGAGGAGAAGCCCTCCCATGGACCCATGGCTTCCCAGGGACTGCTGGGGGAGCACACATCCTCTTCCTCAGCTGGGCAGCCCAGCCCTGCAGCCCCCGAGCCCTCTGCTCTGCCATTCCCCAGCCCTGCAGCCCCCGAGC
>VZTN01019138.1:0-12080 GCA_013400515.1 Erpornis zantholeuca | reverse complement strand
TCCACCCAGGGGGAGGAGCCAAACATTCCTGTCTGGATAAAGCCTGGCGTTCGGAACAACAGAAGTAACCTTTTTTTCCACTGAACTCACAGAGGAAAACCAGGCCCTTTCTACCAGCACTGGACTTCCAGGAGAAAGCTGGATTTTTTTTCTACTGGACCGCTGCTTCAACCGAGCCTCCATCTTGTCACTCCAGGACTACAGCCACCACCTGACTGGACTATTGCCAAACACACTGACTAAACAGGGTGTCAGGTCGTATTTGGACTGACAGTGGTTTTTTTTGTTTGTATTACTACATTTTATTATTAACTAGTAAAGAACTGTTATTCCTGCTCCCATATCTTTGCCCGAGAGTCCCTTTATTTTCAAAATTATAATAATTTGGAGAGGGAGGGAGGTTTGTATTTTCCACTTCAAGGGGAGTTTCTGCCTTCATTACCCTAACCTGTCTTTCCAAACCAAAACACTCTGTTAGAAGTTAGGACAGCAGCCTACGCCCTTTGGCACGCAGACAAGTTGCGTAGCAACTTCGAGGCTTAGAACTTACTTCCAGCCACAGTTTCAAATCCTGCAGATTGTGAGTTCGAGTCCTACCTCCTCTAGTTTTCTTTCTTCACTTATAAGTGTGTGTTAGATTGCTTTGCTTTATTTCTGTGAATTTTCTGTTGATAAACATAAAACCGCGAGCTGTAATATTTCTCATATGGAGAATGAAATACCGCAAAACCGTCTTTTGAGGCATGTTCTAAAAAATTAGGAAGGTTAACTGGCAGAGATAAAGCCCTTACAAAACTGGAATTAATTCGGCTTTCCACACTGATCTGGCCAGCATATAAGATGGTAAACCAACAATGGTGGCCTCGGTTTGGTAGCCTAGATGAAGAATTAATATAGAGTTTAATATCAAGCCTCCAAAAACACCACTACTTCTTAGAAATCGTGTATGCAAGACTCTTTTTGGTTGAAGCCCAGTTACAAGAATCAAAAAAGGAACATATATTGCTTTTAAAGAAGAAAGAGAAAAAAGATAAGAAGCCCACATTAAATCTGTTGGCGTGGGGTGGGGAAGAGGTGGAAACAGATTTGATAGCTCGTGCTCCGAGGTTGAGCCCATTAGCAGCCCCCACGCAGCCCCCTCTGCCACCTCCTCCGCCTTCCCAGCCGGCAGGGGTGCTGGCGGGGGCCTTGGCCCCGGTGGCCCCAGCCCCAGCTCCAGCCCCGGCCATGTTGCAGCCTCCATGTATTGCTAACCCTGAAAGGATTTTTCTAGGCACTTTTATGCCACACTGATTCTCACAGCACTGGGTTTGTCGCAGCTGTTTTCTTAGAGATATCTCAGATTGTTTTTCTTCTTGTTTTTCTTTGGCCAAAGAAATCACTTCTATTTTGGGATTTGTTTTCATACTTTGTATTTGTACACTGACACTAATTCTGTGCTGTTCACAGCAAGCTGGAGGGATCCTTCTCCCTTCCTTTCTTTCATTTATTGTAAATATCTAATCTAAATATCTATTCATATTAAAGCCTTCTGATTTCTGATCATCAATCAATGGATTCTGAGTTTTTGTTGGTGAGGCCCTGAGAACAGGGCAGCTCCCAGCAACAGCCATTGACGGATGCAAGTGAGGGAGGGGAGGCAGCCTTGGATGGGACCCTGCCAGTGAAAAAGAAGGAGGTAGAGGTGGACTGGCTGCCCCCGCTGCCTCCCGCAGACCCAGGAGCCAAGCCAAGCAGAGACCCAGCTCTGGCAGGGACACATCTGAAGGAGGAGGGGGACTAGCCATGGTAGCTCTAGGCAGTGTTTGTCTTCATTGGCTTCTGGCCAGAAGCTGCCCAGGTCTCTCTCACCCCCCTTTCCTCTGGTCCCTCCTGGGGGGGAGGGACTGAGGGGAGGAAACAGCCAGCATGTGCAGCCTATGGCATTGCCCCTAGAGATGGACCCGGGAAGCAGGGCTTTCCATCAGGAGGGTGGGGAGGGAACCTCCCAGAGAGGGAGTGGCGATCCTCCTCCTCGAAGGCTCTTGAGTCTGATGACAACACCGCGCACCTAGAGACCAGCTCAGGGGATGATGTCATCAGAGTGAGCCAAGTAGTTTTCGGTAAAGAAAGATGTAGTAAGAGTTACCGATTAGCACAAAATTTAAAGGTAGTTAACAGAATTGCAGAGAACATACACGCAGTGGTAGCCAATCCATACACACTTTTGACTACATTGACAGACAAATTAAGGTAGTTTACTGTTGTAGACCTGAAAGATGCCTTTTCCTGCATTCCTGTACTTAAAAACAGCCAAGAGCTTTTTGCTTTTGAGTGACAAAATCCGGAGACAGGGAAGGAAAGCCAGTTTACTTGGACAGTCCTACCCCAAAGTTTCAAGAATAACCCAACAATATTTGGAAATCAGCTAGCAAAAGAATTGGAAGATTAGAGGAGACAAGAGCTAAGAGGGGTTATTCTTCAGTACGTTGATGGCATCATGATTACAGCTAAAACCAGAGATGACTGCATCCAATACACTGTTAAACAGCTAAAACACTCCCTGCTGTCAGCTCCAGCATTAAGCTTACTAGACTTAACTAAGCCTTTTGAATTAATTCTGCATAGGGGATCACACTTTGTAACCCAGGTAGTGCAAGGAGTCTGTCTACTAAGTATACAATGGCAACTACACACACCATACAGACCTCAGGCAAGTGGAATCACGCACTACAGTTGTTAATTGTCAACCACCACCACATGATAAACCCTTTTATAATATGAATCCAGAAGATCAGGTTTATATTGTCTCTTTCAGGACCTTACAATTTGGGACAAAACACGAACATTGCATCAAATTACCTCAGACAATACTTCCTAGGGGTTTAAAGAGATATGGGACAAGCTTACAGCATAGTTACCCAACTTATCCTGGCTTAAACAATTGCTTGTAATAGTTATTTGTATTACTGCATTGTTATTTACTGTTTCTATTAGTAGTTATTGTTGTATAATTTTATGTACTTGGAATCGCAATGCTTATGCTCAATGGAAAAAGCACAAATTTAGAAACAAAATACAGAAGGGTACTTACTTTCAAGACATGCAAGATGTGTAAAGAATTACAAAGGACCAAAGAAAAAGGGGGGATTGAGAGAGGGGTGATCAATAGTTAACTCATGTAAACACAGTTAACTACTAGGAGACAGCAAATGTTAATCACAAACCTAAGAAGCAGGATGTGCCTTAATCTTGTCAAGATAAGAACTACAATTTGTTTAAAACCATCACAGAAACTGCTGAATCATTCCACAAAGGGCTGCGCACGCTCCAGAAAGAAAGGTGAAAAGTGCATTGTGATGAAGACTAATCTTCACAGACCCCTGAGGAAGAAGAGGAGCCTTCCTCAGTGCGACCACCAGGATACACTGCACGTGTGGCACATATGCTGATGATATTAATGACTTCTGAGAAGTAATTTGTATAACCACTCCTATTCCAAGGAATGTGATGAATATTCATGAATTTTACCCATAATACTGGACTGTGTGGAGTGCTCTGTGTGTGTGTTCGGAGAGATCCCCCGTGCACCCGGCACTGAATAAGCAAATACCCGCTTCTCTGACTCTGTCTCTGAAGTGTCTCTTGGCCTGGTTTGGGGTGATTCAGTGGAAAGAGCAATAATTTTATCCACTGAACAGAAATAAAGGACAGATTCCCCTATAAAGGGAAAAACACACAATACAAGCTGTGTAGTCCTAGTAGCCATATACAGCTACAGACATTATTGCCAGTATGTAATGCTGTGTTAAACACACTTATGGAACAAACATGAGATTCTCTGAAGATCAGGACTTCAACTCCAGTCAAAAGCTATTTATACAAAACACAGAAGGCCTACATAAATATCTGAGAATCTGGGAGTTACAGTGAAAATATACTTACTGCATAACAAAAGCCAAACACTTAAAAAGTTATTTGAAAAAGGACACAGAAAATATAACACATCCTCCTCCAACAGTTCCCAGAAACTCTGGATATAACAGTATGAGAACCTACACTGGATAAGTAAGCCTAAATGTTGGATCCATTAGATCAACCAGCAATAGTAAATTTGAAATCCTGCATGTGATCTGGCCACTATGGAAGGACAAAGACACATTGTATCCATATGGCTTCGTCGTGGTTTGACACTGGCCAAACACCAGGCACCCACGAAAGCTGTTCACTGGGCAGAGAGAAAAAAAAATTAAACAAAGAGTTCATGAATTCAGATAAGGAGTGGGAGAAAACACTCTAAGGGCAAAACAGGCTCAACTTAAAAGTAAACTGAATTTATTACTAACAAAATCAGAGGAGGATAATGAGAAGTAAATTAAGACCTTAAAACCACCTTTTTTCCCCCAACCCCTCCCTCTTTCCCAACAGTTCAGGGAGATGGCATGGGGGTTTTGGTCAGTTCATCACTCAAGATCTTCTGTTCGCTCAGGGAGAAGAGTTCTTCCCCTGCTGCACCATGGGGTCGCTTCTGACGGGACACAGTTCTCCGTGAACTTCTCCAACATGGGTCCACTCTCACGAGCAGCAGTCCTCCCAAAACTGCTGCAACGTGAATTCCCCTCATGGGCAAACAGTCCTCCCAAAACTGCTGTGTTGTGGGTCACTTCCACAGGGTGCAGTCCTCCAAGGACAGGCTGCTCCAACCTGGAAGCAGGGGCCTTCTCTCTCCACCAGGTCTTCCACTGGACCATAGCCACCTCCAGGCATCCACCTGCTCTGGCATGCGCCCCTCCCCTATGGGCTGCAGGTGGATCTCTGCATCCCCATGGACCCTGATAGGCTGCAGGGGGACAGCCTGCTTCACCATGGTCATCGCCACAGCCTGCAGAGGAATCTCGGCTCTGGCACTCGGAGCACCTCCTCCCCCTCCTTCTCCACTGACCTTGGTGTCTCCATGTTGTTTTCCCTCACATGTTCTCACCTCCTCCTCTTCTCTGGCTAGGAAAAAAAACTGCGCGTCCCCACTTTGTTTTGATTTTCTTCTTAAATATGTTTTCACAGAGGCATTTCCACCATCTCTAATTGGCCCATCCTTGGCCAGGGTCATGTCCATCTTCAGGGCCATCAGGGATTTGCTCTGCCCGACATGGTGGAAGCTTCTAGCAGCTCCTCACAGAAGCCACTTCCATGGCCCCCCTGCTACCCAAAAACCAGGCCGTGCAGAACCAACACAGGCTTACATAGGGATTAGGTAAATGACTGGAATTATTTAACTGGTAACAAAAAAAACCCCAACAAAACAAAATGTCTTAATAACAAGGAAGGAATAGATGTGTGTCACAAAAAGAAAGAGTAAAAGTGCATTACCATTTAAATCTATCCTCAAGAGCTTGTAAAATAGGGTGGCTACCCAAACCTGAAGTGTTACATTACAAAAATTTAGTCTTGTTCATGTTTGAAGGTAAAACAGTTGCAATGATGTTTTTGCAGGTCTAAGGAGAAAAGAGCTGCCAGTAGGTTTTTGGACTAGATGGATCATCTTTGACCGTGACCTATTCCAGCTGCTTCAGAGACAAGTGAAGAAAATTCTTAAGTAGACAATTACAAAATAACAGCCACATGCAAGATTTCTTTCTACCTCCCATCAGTTAGAGGTTATTTAAACTACAGACTCAGGGAAAACAAACCTCCTTTTACACTTGCTGGTGTATTTTTTAAAATTTTTAGTGTAAAATTGGATATTCCTACCATCCACATCAACATCCTTCTTAAAATTCTGCTATGCTTCTAGCTTCCATCTCCTCTGGTAACAAGCTCCATGTGCTAGCTGTACCTAGTTTGTTCTCCTTTATCAATTTTCTCTTTCAAACACTGACAGCTTTCCTGCTCTTATATTATGTAAAAAAAATGGGCACAAGCTCATGACCTTTCTTTTTTACACTATTTGAAGATTAATCCCTAAAAATTCACTATTCTTCTGTTCCTGAAAGTTCTGTTGAATCTTTAGTCACTCTTCCAATTTCAAGAACATCCCTTCTCCTTATGCCTGTTACATTATTTCTGACAGAGTGAGACAAGAACTCTATTTTCCCCCTGCTTTTCAAATGAGAAGATATATAATTAATTTCTCTGTCCTAGGTAGTATTTCAGATCTGTAAAGACAGAAAACAGAAACAGCCTGAGGAAGAAATGGACAGAACACAATTGGACTAAAAAAATAAAGGAAAAGCACAAATCAGCCTACTAAAGGGCTGAAGTGCATAAGAAATGTATCCAATTTCAGCAAAAGACTGAATTTATGGGGGAGAAAAGTGAGATATTCTTTCTCCAGGTAGTTATATAGGTCTTTGTCATCATTAACTGAATAATGAACAAGAAGTGGAGATACAGGTGTAAGTTCACACATTAAGCAGGGGGCTATTATTTGAGTAAAGGGAATTCATCAACAAACAAATGCCCATATTCAGACCTCAACAAGGATCTTCTGGACGGGAGGAAACACCATTACAGCAGGTCTCACGGGTACCTTCTGGCCACATCTCTATTTCCCTAAGCTTCCATGTGATAAGGCACAATTTTCAAGAAGACTGGAAATGCAGTCCATTCTTAGCAATTCACAACCTAAAATGAACGAGTTCTTTCCTGTGTCCAAGACAGATTACCAAGACATATTTCAAGTAACATACATAAATTATGCTGAAATAAGTAGCAAATTTCAGTATCAAAAAATATTATAAAAAGCCAAACTATCTGACTTAATATGCTCCAACAATATACGAGCATAACTAGTTATTCTAATTATAACTGAAAATATTATCTGAAACTCTAGACAACATTTATAACAATGTTTACTTACTGAGAAAAAACACACACAGCAAGCAGCTCTGCAGCATCAGTCCTTGAAAATATTGGGGTTTATCCAAACACTGGCTTTAATGTGGTTTTGGCCACAAGTTCTAATATATGACATCTATTTTCTATTCAGTCCTATAAGAAATCCCTCGTGAAACACTTAAAACTAATGAGAACTTGCCAAAATTACAGAATATGTAACTTCTTTCCAGAATGTTCTGGTCACATTAATTGTTTTTACGTCTTTGCAATTTTGTTGTAATGAACAAGTATGACTTTTAACAGTGATGTTTCACCAAAAAAGTGCTATTCTGTTAGTCTTTCTTTTTATTTAAAGAAAAATAAAGTTAGCTGAAATTAATCAAGCCATGTGTTCAGAAAAAGTGTGTAGCATAAGTGGTGGGGACGTGGGAAAAAATGCATATTTTTTCAAATGACCCAACTAAGAAAATGAAACTTGATTCTTCTCTGGATTCAGCAAATAAACAGGTAAATAAGATTTTAAAGACTTATTATACTTACATCTCAAAACAATTTTAGTTTTAAAAAAGGACATCGTACAGACAAGGCAATGTGAAAAAAAGCCCAGACCAACACACCATTTTCTCCAAAAGTTTTTTAAATGCTTTTAATCATGCTTTTATCCTAGGGTAGCTGGTACAATACACAGCCCTGATTCTACATAGAATGTAGTTCTGGGTAGAGCAGATTCAGGTAGCTCACAGTTACTGAACAAGATCATACTTTTCATCTTCACCTTGTCCATGCATTTCCTATATACTGATAGTGTTGAGGTCGCAGATCCCTCTGAGTCATTTGAGCTCACTAATTCTGTAGAAAACTAGCACATCCAAAAGTTTTCTACTGTGTTTAGTGAATCAAATCATCAATTAATATATTAAATCAGAGAAGAAAAAAAAAAAAACATTGCTATGTTGGTTTTGGCTGGGGTGGAGTTGGTTTTCTTCCCAGTGGCTGGTATGGGGCTGTTTTGGACTTGTGCAGAACACAGGGTTGATAATATAAACATGGTTTTTTTTATTCCTGAACAGGGCTAACACAGAGCCAAGGTTTTTGCTGCTTTTTGTACTACCACGCTGGGGAAGGGGCTGGGGGTGCGTGGGAGGTTGGGAGGAGACACAGCTGGGACAGCTGACCCCAACTGACCAAAGGGATATTCCAGACCATATGACATCATGTTCAGTATACACAGTGAGGGAAAGAAGGAGGAGGAGGGGGACATTTGAAGTTATGGCATTTGTCTTCCCAAATAACCATTACACGTGATGTATTCCTGCTTTCCTGGAGATGGCTGAACACCTGCCTGCTCATGGGAAGTGGTGAATTAATTCCTTGGTTTGCTTGTGTGTGTGGCTTTTGCTTTTCTTATTAACCTGTCTTTATCTCAACCCATGAGTTCTCTCGCTTTTACCCTTACAATTCTCCCCCTGATCCTACTGGGGGGGGGAAGAGTGAGCAAGTGCCTGCATGGGGCTTAGTGGCTGGCTGGGGTTAAACCATGACAATTGGCCACGCTGGATGGGAGAGTTTGTAGGAACAACACAGCTGACGGGCAACAAGACCCTCCCCCCTTCAAAGCAGATAGATCAATCTTGATTCCCTGTGCAACCACAGTTCAGGTCAGAAACCTACCTTCTGAAAGGCAATGCAACCTAAATGCAATCTAGTGCTGTCTGTCCTTTGATATATTTCTTTAAATGCTCCCTTCCACACACCTAGGACAGTTCCTCCTACAGTTTACTGGAAAGAGAATGACAGAGTAGACTAGTAGCCAGTCATAACAGGGCATCTCCTCCTCCAGTCCCAATGAAAGACAAGCAGACCTCACAATAACCAGGACTCACTAACTCTGGTATGACACTGCAGTCTGGTTGCTCACAAGGGCCAAATTAATACAAATGCTAAAAATTCTATAGTTTGAGCAACTGCTGTGAAGGCATCTCCCTACTATATTACCGATACATAATATATTTAATGTGCTGCATCACATATGTAAGTGATACGGCAAAATTTGTAAACTATTAACAGTACTGAAAATAAGGATTGTTATGTTCAAGAGTTACTATCTTCACTTCTGACATTACAGACAGCAGAACTCAGGAGGAAGGGGGGGAAGAAGCAAAGCTTTCTCATGCCTTATTTTCCAAAGGCATACAAAACTAACAGCAGCATATATTAGTCCACACAAGCCTCAGAAAAAGTTTTACAAGTTGCTACAGTGAGGTTTTCTGAAACCTTAGAGATCTGCAGGAGTTATGTAAATAACTGCCAGACCAATCAGATCCTTCACATGACATACAAGCCATTAAGCACAAATTGAGGTCTTAGGTTTAATATAGTGTCCAAGTAACACCAATCATTATTTTATTGTAGAGTTGAACTGCAGTATGGGACATGAGTAGACAAGATGCATAAAGCTTGTTGGATGCACATTTCCTGTCTTATAACAAAACCATGCTAACTTCAGTGCCTTTGATCTCCAGGTCTTTCTTCCCTTAAAAACATCTGCTTATTCTTTAGCAAGCTCCTGAATCCAGGAGAGGATAAACAAAAGAAAAAAAGAAAAAAAATAGAAAAAAAAAAGATTTTCCAGAAAATCCCAGAAGAACCCCACCCCTCTTTAGTAGGTGTCATAGATCTCACAAAGGCATTCTCTCCCCTCTGTGTATTGCAGTCCAGAGTGTGAAGAACAAGTCGGCTTTCTTCGCTGACAAGCTCTACAACAGATTACATATTCCCACTCAAATTGAAGAGCTGAAGTCACAAATGACTTGCCATTGATTCAGTCAGTGAACTTCCCGTTTCAGTTCTCGTTCTGGACAAATATGATTAATTAGTACCCTAAACCTAACACACACACTTCCTTTATTCATGTGTATATTTAGTCAGCACCATACATTCTCCCATCAAAAGATACTGGACAAGATGAGAAACACTGGATCCCCAACAGAAAAAACTCATGGGCATAAACAGCAAATACTCTTTGTGTATTTTAATCATAAGGAACAACTGGAATAATAATAACAAGCTTTTTTGTCAAAAGATGAAAGCATCTAAAGGCATTTCTGTCAGAGCACGGTGTTGTGGCATTTTTTCAGAACTAGGCTCAAACGCCAAAGCAAACAAGAAGTCGTTACTTTGCATTGAAAGCTTTTCCTCCTTCCATCACCTCATCTCCTCCCACCTCCCCGCCAAAACCTCCCCATGCTTTCCTCCCACTCACACCCCTCTCCCCAAATCACCTCAACCCCATCCACGGCCACCCCGCACGTCTAATAGCTCACCCCAAATTCGTTCCGTTTTCTTCTCCCCCATGAGCCCATTCCATCCCTGCTTCATCCCTCTCGCACCCCCCTTCTCCCCCCCATTTCAGCCTTTTAACCCAGCGCCGCNCGCCGCTTCTGCCCCATCCCGCCGCTCCTGCCCCACTGACCATCGCTGCGCCTGATCTCCACGTAGATCCCTATCTGAACCTTGCTGAAGTTGGCCGCTGCCATCGCTTCATGGGGCAGCCGTGGATATGGGAGGCGCTGCCGGAGAGCGCACAGGTAGCAGTGAGGGCGGGCACAGCAGCAACGGCGGCGATAGCAGCACCGACCGCGGCGGCTTCGAGAGGGCAGGCGGGCGGAAAGGGGGGGGCGGAGAGAAAGAGAAAAGGCGCCGGCCGGATATAACAAACACTGGTAGCTGCAGCGCCTGTGCAGCTCGCCGCGGCATCACGACAGGCCCGGCTTACGGAGAAGGCGGGAGCAGAAGCTCTGCCGCGATTTGTCCTCCGCCCTTCACCTGGGCGGGGCTGGCACAAGATGGGCGCCCCCACTCTCTTGGGGCTGCCTCCCTGCTCGCTTTAGCCTGGGCCAGATGCCCGTGCGAGCGTCTCCTCTTGGCCCTGTCCCTGAGTTAAAAACACACGTGTGCGCCTATTTGTCACCAGATGGTGACTGAGGTGCCTTGAAGTTTTAATGTAATAGCTTTATCTACCTAATATCTACTCATAAGGCTCCCGTGTGCCAAGTAAAGCAGCTTAGAAGCATGCTTTTTACTTGCTCCCCAACCTGCCAGCATCAGTCCAAATATGTCCACACTATCAGCAGCATCCATCCATTTTCACCTCATGATTGCCTTTATGCAACTTAAAAAGCAAAACTCATTTCATCATCCTTGTTTCCCTATAATGATTACTGTACCTTATGCAAGCCATTTTGTTAGGCAGTTCCTAACAATGAAGCCCTAACAGGTTTAGAATTGCCCTTCCTGTACAGTTTCCTAGTTACTTTGAGCAGCATCACTGATGCACTAAAGGTGCTACGGACAAAGAAACCTTTCAACTTTTTGAAGTTGAAAAGTGATATGTTTATTTTACAGCGCTGGACACGTGTGAGGTCATCCTGCAAAAAGCAAGCTGCGATTCTCTAAAGCATTGGCTTTCCTTATATTCACAAAGGTCTTACATATTCATCTAAGTCACCTGAGACGCCTATACATATGCATCACCTATCCCCGCTCCGTATTAAAATGAACTGAATGTTCATTACGGTTGCGCAGTTCTTCTTTTAAATTGAGTCGGTGGTCTCTTGAAGATGAAGTCAGACATCTTCCTCTTTACTTTGTCCCACTGCCAGGGCTTCTTGACCCTTTGGTCATGATCCAGGCCTCATCTCCTGGCCCCAACTATCTTAGAGGCCAGATGCGTTCTTCAGTTCCTGCTCTTTTACAATGCTAAATGTCCTCCCTGTTGCTTCTAAGAACATAACTGAGTCAAATACATGATATACTGTCTTCGCTCTAACTGCCTCGACTATACCTATATGCTAATGATTAAACCTTAGTTTCTTGCTTCTACCTCGCTAGCTACAATATCAACTTTTGATTCTTTTTAACCCTTGATTCATCACATTTGTAACTGAAACCTAAGTGGTATGTAACAAAAGGTTAACCACAAGTAACATTGTAACAAGATGTGCAGGTAAAGCAAGCAAGATAGCAAAGCGAGATAACATGTGCCATCAAAAGCAAGATATCAAGTTTTAACAGAACTTGCAAACTGCAAAATTAGCTAAAAAAAAGTTAGACTGAAAAACAAGCACTGGGAATGCATTGTAGACAGAGGTAAAAAGTTCAAACATGAGGAAGACTACAGAAGTCTTCACCAAAAGACCACCAGAAAACTGATGATGACCACAGAAGGAACTGACGCGTGAGTGAAAGCAACAAACTGATGACACAGC
>VZTN01019135.1:416076-430852 GCA_013400515.1 Erpornis zantholeuca | reverse complement strand
TTTTCTTTCTTTTTTTTTTAATGCTGAGAACAAAGGAGTAGTATCTCTATAGCAACATATTAAATTCTATGGATTTTGCTGCCTTTTCCCCTATTCCTGACCCACAAAGATACAGAAAACCTTAATTTTGCCTGAGGTCACAATGCATGAAGGCAGAGGTATGTGTGAGTGTATGACAGAGACATAGAAAATCCCTCCCACTGACTCTTTTTTTTTTTAGGATACAACCATGTTGCTGCC
This sequence comes from Erpornis zantholeuca, assembly GCA_013400515.1. Taxonomy (NCBI): domain Eukaryota; kingdom Metazoa; phylum Chordata; class Aves; order Passeriformes; family Timaliidae; genus Erpornis; species Erpornis zantholeuca. Next base: position 430,612 of record VZTN01019135.1, on the reverse strand, counting down.
TGTAGGATCAATTACATAGCCTGACCATCTTGAGAAATGATGATTTTTTTTTTTTAATGTATATATTTTAAACTTTTTCTGTCTTCCAACGGCCTTCTGATTCATGTTGCAAGCGATACTACTCTCGGCATGTCCATGCATGCAGATGCTATTGAACTGGCTACAATGTTGACCTCATTCTTAGTCCATTCTGTCATTGATCCAATGCTGTACTTTGCATTTTTCTTTTAAATGAAGGTTACGAAATGTCACGGAGCCTTAACAGCATAGCTGGCATAAGTGGAAAAGCGATAGGATTATCCTCAGTGTCTGCGCCCTACAGCTCTCCTAGCCCAGTGAGACGTTCTTGGTCTCCCATCCCATCTATTTTGTAGCATGGATCAGTAGCAGAGAATGGTCTAAAAAGCTTTACTTTCAATTAGCCTATGCGATGTTGCATATAGTCCAGGTGACTAAGTCTGAAGATGCAATGTCTCACAGTAGCACCTGCTGGAAACGGTGTTACTTCTGATGCTTAGGTGACAACACTCCTAAATAGCACTCAGATGACAATAGGCAGGCATTGGCGTAGTCCTGGTGGGCCATATGTGCTGCATGGTATCCGTACATAGGATGAAGGGTAGATGCACCAGATGGCTTCCTTCCTGGTGCATCCTGCTAGTATATGCTTATTGTGGCTAATGGTGGATCTACTGGCTCTGTATGGAATGGGTTAGGCGTTTAGTCGATGCTGAAACATGCCAACGATGGAAGATTTTGCTTTTCTCAGGATATTTTTGAGCCATAGGAATCCTGCAGGAGTTTGAGCAAACAAGCACAGTAGGATGAAACTTTGCATGGGCACCTATTTTAAGCTGAAAGCAATACTCAGACACACTGTAGAGAGGTCTCAGTCTGGCTGACTGCATGGGAAAAAAATCCTGTTGAAGAAGAATATGGCTGCCTCTGCATGTAGCTATCTCACCTTTTCCTCCTTCCTTTAACACTAAGATGCCGAGCTTGATGTGAAAAGCGCAGGGAAGAAGCTCAAGTACTGATTGTATTCTTTACATGCAGATCTTTGCAAAGAAAGTCCAGTCATTGCTAAATATATGCCAACAGAGGCAGTCAGAGTGACCTGACAAGATGGAGATGAACATTGATGGCTAATAAACATCTCTGTGGAACTGTGCAGGCATAGAAGACCTTCTCATTTGGACAAAGTTAACTCGCTCCATGCAGGTTTTATGGATGATTCTTCGTGGTTCTGGAGTTGTACTAGAGATGCAGGCTTTTTCTACGGCCAAAATGTAACAAAACTGTAGAAGATTTTTTTTTTTAAATTATTTTTTTTTGTCCAAAAAAAAAAATAAAAAAAAAAAAAAAAAAAAAAAAAAAAAAAAAAAAAAAAAAACAAAAACCAAACAACAAAACAACACACACAAGAAACACTGCAAATGTATGATTAAGGAGAAAAAAGAAAAAAAAAAAGCAAAGTTATATATTTTCTTTCAAAGCTCTTTACTTTTACATACATTGTTGTAGCCAAAATGTAAAACATTATAAAACTGTACATTTCTTTGCTATGGATCGCTTCTTTTTGTATACAAAATACAGAGTAATGGTTTTAAAAAGTGCAATCAGGCAGTCATCGGTCATATTGACCACGCCTTCACAGTTCATCACACCGACATGGAAATCCAAGAACTTTTAATCCAACTAGAAGTGTATAAAAATAAGAAAAACTTTTTCCTGTCTGTTTTTGTTGGCATGCTTGTGACACATGGGACCTTCCTTCGGACCTGACAGTAACAGCTGGTTAATTTTCCAGCTCTGGTTATGTTGTATTTTATTGATGTATAGATCCAACGTAAAGACCCTTCATAAATTGTTCATATTAAGTAATCAGTATGAATTTTAAACAAAAGAGGTGTTATTTTAAAACTGGGACTTATAGTACAAAATCAGGAAAATACTCAAGTATAAATGGTCTCAAAGTTTAAGAAACAAGACAACAGCATTGTATGCAATTTAGTACTGAGTAAAATGCATGCACAATGTTATGCAAAACAATTCTAGCATGAAAATAAATTTTGTATCATGGTTTCAGTGCCTGCTGTATAGTGTAAAGGGGAATCCTTTTCTGAAGCAATCAGGGGTTTCCAGAGACTTGCTTCTAAAATCTTGAATAAATACAGTGTTCTCAACAGAAATGTAGGAGAAAAGCTTGGTATTGCTTTGGTTCTACAATGCTAATTTTGGTTAGTAGATAATAAATGAAGCCTGCAAACACTTGATACAACCAATGTTTAAAGAATTCACACCATTAGTAATTTTACAAGGGAAGATTGAAAACCCCTATAATGATCTAGGTATCTTCATTTTCCCTCCCCAACAATAATAAATGTTTGTCTTTTTAGCTGATTAAATGAATTCAGTTTTTCTTACTTCTTTGGGGCCCGTCCTTCACTTGTTCTTCACTGAGCCACACCAGCACCTGATACGAAACTGAAAGAAATCCAGGTGTCCGAGTCGCACTTGATTTGCCACACCAAAAATGCACCAGTAAGAACTGAGAGACACAATGGGATTAAGTTTCATTTTAGATGCTACAAATGACAACTATGAACTATGTGCCAAAAGCATTCTAGTTGCCTAGAACATTTGAGGATTTTTGAGTAAATTTTTGAGTTGAGCATTTTTGGTAAAGTACTTCTATAAAGGAAGGATACATACCTTTATCCTCACGTGAGGAGCTTCAAAAGAGCTGGCAACCTTCTAGGCAAGCTACAGCATCTGCAGCTGCTGATGGGAATGGAAATGTAAAGGAACAGTATCCCTACAGTCTGGAGGATATAGAGATTAAACCCAAAAAAAAACCCCAGAAGGTACACTCATTGTTCTGGTAAGTGCTAAATTATAAACAAACCCCAACTACAGCTGGACCTTGTCGTCACAAAACTCTACTCCAAAAGAAAAATAAGGAAGACCTCAAGCTGTGTTTTAGGAATAGAAGAAAGGCTGATAATCTGAATTTGTACATAATTAGAAAACTCCTTTGTAGTCCTTGATACAGCATTATGTACTTGATTTCTGCTTTAATTTCTCCCAAGAACTACTTTCCTCACACTGTTTCTATGCCGTCATTCTCAGAAGATAAACTTCTTACCTCCAGAGGTAAGATCCAGATTCATCCAGGATTTGCTTAATGAACAACTTTTCCTCTTATAATGTATTAAGAATCCAGAAATAGATTTATCTGCCCCATTTTTTATTTAACACTGACTCAAGGGCCCAGTGTTAATTCTCCATTACCACAAGGAATACCAACAATTCAGCCCTGTAAATCACATGCAGGTCTTCACCTTCCACTGCACTTTGCATACATCTGAGCCTTGGAGAACAGGCTGGGTACAACTGTCATTCTCTGCTACTTTTCTAGCTCCCCCACTCCCATTTTCATTTAGGTTCTCCTCTCTGCTCCTTCTGATTTGAGGTAACCATGTCTTCTCGGTGACTTCTATTAACCCTTCAGAAGCAGAACCGTGCTTCCCATCCACTGCCCTTCAGGAGATGCTCTGAAGCTTAAGATCTGTTTGACCCCAGAGTTCCCCATGCACAACAGTGACAGCTCTGACAACACAGGGGCAGAGGGAAACAAGAGAAGTGGATAATCTCAGAAGCTATTGCATTGAATCCTAAGAGAAATTTACCACATCATTCCAGCTGCCTTGCAGTTAAGGAGCTTTTGCTTGGGTATTATGATTAAAACATTAATTCCTTCAAGCCTGCCCCCTCTCCCTACAGGAGATACACATCTTTACTAAAGCTGTAAAACTATACATGTGGGTAGATTCTGACTTCAGGCTTTCAGTAATGTCACCAGCTACTTCTGAGTTCACACTATTTCAAGTAAGAGCTGAAGTTGGTTATGCAGTTCAGTTACACTCTGCCTGTTTCCTGCTGGAAATGAACATCTGTGTTTCCTCTCCTGTAAACTCAGCTTTCAGCAGTCATTTCCCAGCTCTTAGAACAAGTGCTGGCCCTTCGTCTGAACCCACTGGCAATTAGTGGCTTATTACTTGCTAACATTTAAAGCACAGCTCAACCACATTCTACACGTATAGATTTTTTTCCTCTGACTGCGTGAAGCTACTAGTTTTTTCTGGACCAGTCTGATGTGTCTTCCAGTTGCAATTTCAGACAGAAGAAATTTCTGAGAAGAAGTTTCTGCTTTCTCACTCCAAAAAAAAAAATCTAGCTAAAACCGCTGTGGTAACAGTCAAGCACAGCAGTCATTAATCTGGATAAAGTGATTTTTCATGTAAATTGCCTCCTCTCTCCTTAAAGTTTCAGGGCCAAAAAGAAAATACATCACTGAAACAAATGACTGCTAGGACAAATGAGCATACTGAAACACAGAAGAGAGCAAGCAGGGCTAAGGCAAGAGCATTCAAAAAGGAACTGAGCACAGAGCTGCTTACAAAAAAGATATCCTGAAGATATTACCCTGCCAGTTTGCATATCCCTTTCATAGTTTCAAAACAAGGCAGCCTACTTCTCTGCTTTCCATATATATCCTGGAAGGAACTTTGCCTCTGAGCTCACACACAAACTACCTTCATTTCATGAAAACATGCTTAAATTATGCAGGTTATTTTTAAGTCACTCACTCACTTGAGTTTGGGCATAAAATACCTGTCTGTTCAGGAGACCCAAAGCCTCTGCATTCATCTACAACTGTAAGTGGCCCATTTTTCTCCTAGGGAAATACAAATGTTCATTTGCAATCAAGAACAATGTTTGAATTCAAATTGAACGGAATGTCAGAAAATGCATCCAGAACTGCATCTCTTGACTTTCTTTATCTGACAAAGCAAATGCTATGACAAGATGTCTTCCCTGTCTCAGCCTGGCAAAGCCAGGTTTTCAACTCTCAGCATTCACTTGAACATTTAAAAAACTTCATGCAAGTGCATAGGTCCAAACACCTCCAGGTGCCAAATATTAAGAGCACATGCTCCAAGGCTTCCACTGTTTTTCCTGCTGCCCATGTTAAAGATTCCTTGGGCAGCAAAAGGCAAAATGTTGCAGTTGTGTTAGCTCAGCTGTCACTCTGAGGTATCTGCACTGCCTCTGGACTCAAAGGGCTTAGCAGGGATGACACAGCCTGTGCAGAGGCTGCTGACTGTGAGTCACGCCAGCACAACAGCAGACAAGGCTTGAGCCCAGGGAAAGCAGCTCAGTAGGAGCCACGCTTTGCTGGGGTGGTGTCAGTGCAAGTGGGTGACTGGAGAAAAGGCAGCAGTAGCTCAGGAGGTGGGAAATGAGAAGGACACAGGATGAGTTTGGAAAACGGGTTATGCAAGCAGGAGCAATGGAAACAGCAGTCAGCAGTGAGTGGGAAAGAGGAGCAAGGAGAGAGGGAAAGAGTGGCAGTGAGACTTACCCAAAATAATCATCAAGAACCACAAGCCTAGCCGGTAGAGCCTTGGCCTGGGACTCAGGAAATGGGAATTTTATTCTTGTCTCCCCTGTGGACATGCTGGGTTACCTTGGTTGGGGCAATTCAAGTTTTTGTGCCTCAGCTTCTGTTTCTGTGACATTATCCTCTTTTTAAAGTGTTCTGATGTCAAAAGAGGAAAAGCCATATTTAAGAAGGAATAGTTATTATAATCTATCTACTCAGAATTAAGGCACCAGAGGAGAGAAGCATCTCTTCATTATTTAAAAGATGCCATATTTCCTTGTCTGCAGAAGAACACAATGCCCCTGTAGGAATCCCTTTTCTTTTGTACTTTAAAGCAGAGGATTATTATGGAAAATGATTAAGCACCCACACAGTCAAAATGACAGAGCATTTTCATTACTGATTGGCAACTCCTCTGCTGCCCTAATTTAGGTACCACATGTCTTCATGCATTCAAATCAGTAAAGGCAAAACAAAAGCTAAACTTGCTTGACATTTGGAGCCAAAAACTAAAGTCCTGTCAGAACATTAAAAATCTCCCAATTCTTGGCTTCACTTCTAAATACAAAAAAAAAAAGTAAAAATGCAGTCTGCTACCAAAGTGTTCACATACACTTAAAAGAACTATGATGACCATGGAGTACTGGAACAATATTGAATTGAAATTCTGAAACTCCACTTACAGAGTCTCAATTCCAAGACCTGAAGACAGAACTCCCCCCCAAGACTGCATAGTATCTGGATAATCAGGTGGTCTACAGGCAAAGCAGCCTGGAAACAGATGAGGAAGTTGGAAATAAACTGAGGGAGACGCTAGCCAACACGGGAATTGGACTTACACTTCACCCCCTACCAACTTGTGAAGACTCATCTAGAAATGAGACAAAATCCAACATGTCACAAAATCAAAATGCCAGAGAAAATTCTGCAAAATAAATGTCACCCCTGAATTTTCTCACCCCTCAGCCAGCTTTTATTCAGGAATGACTACTTTGTTGCTCTTGTTTCCAATCGAGCTGAAGAATGCGTTCTCCCAATACTCTAAATTTATGCTTCCTCACTCTCCCACAAAGAAACACGTGGTTCATCCAGGCCATGATTCAAATACAGAGACTATTTTCACTGCCAAATATTTTCAGTCACATACTCTATTTCGATGTTTTACAGAGGCACTGATGAGTAAAAACTGCTGCTGCATTAAAAACAGATGAATGCTGAGACAACTGACTGATGAACCTGAATGAAATGCACAAATAGCTCAAGAATGTGCCTGACTTCAGTCCTTTAACATCTAAATGGGTTACAAAATCACAATGGCTTTACACATGCAGTTTCTCCAAATTAACTTCAAAGGCTCATATGATACAGACCTACATCTTCAGTTATATTCAGTTATATTTCCATAAAACCAAAGCATTTAAATTCAAGGCTATTATTCTTTCTAACATGAAGCAAAACACGCAAGATTAGCATTTACTGGGAAATAAGAACAGCAGAAAAGCTAAAGGAAAAGAACAAAGCATGTACTACCTCTTCTTTACACATTTATCAAGATATTGATATGTAAAAAGTTAAAGTGGCCAATTATTTTTGTGTCAGCTGGAGTTGTCAGCAAATTCCATTTAAGCACCACTTTTCTACTGTGCACATTCTGAACCACAATCAAAACCACACAAGTGATTCTCTACCCCAGGCTGTATCCATTCCAAACCTCTGGAATTTTCAGCTAGTAGTAAATGGCATAAGCAGGACTCAAATAAAAATTTCTGGAGTCCTTTTCAAGGAAATACCTAGCTAAAAGAAAAAGCACAAGACTTACCAGGCACCATAAAAATATCGAATTTGCTCAGAGTGACCAAGATTGTCATCATCTTGATTCCTAACACAGGGAAAAAGGAACTGCAAGTCCCAAAATCACTTAAGCCTTGTTTAAATCAGATACAGAGTTAATGGAAACAAATGGAAAAAATAGTAAGTATTTGGTTAAATGCTGGACTAGATCGGAGGCCTGATCAAAATATTTCTGAGTCTGCAAGGTGAGGACAGATGTTGCTGTTTCAGCTGGAGAGAGAAGTGAAAACGTCACGATGTGCTATGAATGAGAAAAAACCCAAACATTGCAGGTGAACAATTCACATTATTATAAATAAACAGTGGAAGAGGGGGAAAAATAACATCCACGAAACAGAATAGTTTGTCTCTCATCTCACTCCCACCACACCAGCAGGCTGTAATGCTGTTATGCCATGAGATTATTCAGTCTTCAGGAGCTGTATCTTGGCTCTGTCTGCCCCCTCCTTTTCCCTATGTTTTAGCTGACTGTATCAGGCTCTCTATTGCCATTCATTTAAATATTTTTCCATGGTCACTGTTCTCTCATACATTCAACTGCTCTCCTTCATCAGTTTTCCATCCTCATCTCTAAGTCACACAAGTCAAAACATGCCATAAAAAGCACAATCAAATCACCTTCTCCCTCCCGCTCTCCCCACAATTTCCCTGTGCTCAAAACATGTAGCTGAGCAGCTCCTGCCATGCATTTAGAAGTGACCTTTGTGCTGATTGCAGATGGCAAGACTAGTTAGGCACCAAAAGGACTCTCAAGATGCAGACAGAGAAGTCAGTGTTGTATAAGAAGTGGTGACTGGGCAAACCACCTTTCATCTTTCAAACGAACACACTTCAAATACAGGGCCTGGCATGCTGAGCACAAAAGCAAGTCACTCAGAATACCACACCGAATCAAATGACATCAGTGACCACCAAGTGGCCCAAAGAAATCCCCCAAGAGACAGAAACTTCTGACACAACACACACATCGTCCTACCAACATTCTTTAACGTGGAACAGGAGTGTCTTGTGCAGGTGCATGTGGAGGTTGCATGAGTAACAACTGCAGATCTCTTAGGACTTCAAACAATAGAAAGGCACACAATAGCTTTCTTCTCCTTCTCCCCCTCTGCCCAGGGGCCTGAAAATTCTCTGGACTGAAGGTCAACAGTTCCCAACTTGTTCTCCCTCATGAATGTCAGCTCACTGGCAGGTTTGCTTATCTTCAGAAAATGGGAGTGGAGAGCAGCTGCACAGACATTTGCTTAACTAGCTCTAGTGTCTTTTTGTAAATATATATATATATATTTATTATGAACTTTGTCAGTTTATTTCCATTTGAACCTGAACACAGAACGCTTATGTAACAGGCTTCTTGCTTTGATTGTCACGGAAGACCTGTTAAAGAACTCTGAACCTTAGCACTGGGTCTGCATCTTGCCTTGCAGAAGCTGACCTTCATCAGGATAGCAAGAGACAACAGTCATAAGCTCTGCACCAGCATGGAAAGGTGTTTTCTTCCAGTTTTCACTGTGTGCTCCCTTCCTCACAGAGAAAGCCATAGCTGCTTTTGTACAGTGCTTTATTCTGCAAACAAAGGCACTGACATACAAAACAGGGCATTCTCTTCTGAAAGAATGAGCAGCAACTTGGTTATGACATTCAGCCATGTACCTTCTATTCACAATGAATTCTATTCACTCTCTGTACTACAGCAACACCTAGAAGCCCTGACTGATAATGAAGCACTCACTATGTCAAGACAAGTCATTACTTCCCGAAGTTTTCAAGCTATATAGGCACAACAAAGGAGAGAAAAATGCAGTTCTTGCCTTTCAAAGATGAAGATCAGATGCAGATATGAAACACCAGATCAGGACCAGGAACAAACTGACGTATTCCTTTCTTTCCTTACCCTATCACCCCAAATCATTCTTTGTGTTCCAAAAGTGTGTTCATGTTACAGGGATAAAAAATAGAAAAATATTTCAAATATCCAATTCACATTTATTTGTTACATAATTTCTTGGACTCCTCTGCAATGAACTGCAGCAACAGCACACACAGTCAAAACATGTCCAGTCCAGTCCAGCTCATGTAAGGCACATACTGGCTGTGATTAATCATGGAACAGACTTATTTAGAAGAGATGATTACTGAAACAAGAGAACATGTATTTACTTGGTACACAGATTATGCAGAAATCAAAAGCAGAAACCTCAGACAGGACTGTCAAAGAAAGCATGAGAAACTGTTCAGTTCATATAATAGAGAAGCTTTGGTATCCAGAAAGTGGCATTGAGAACAGTCAATAAATAGCAACTTAGATAATTAAAAGTGCAAGAGGTCACAGCCTGGAACAGTATATTGCCATGGATTAAAAAAAAAAAACACTTTACAATAGAAATCTCAATTCTACACTTTTTGCAGAGGACCCATTTTGGTAATAGTTAAAATCAGCTTTGTAGTCTGCTTAAGTTTCTCATCCATTGAATAGAAAAATAAAACACTTTTGGAAAAGAAGCCAAGAACTATAACTGCTGTAAAACCAAGGATGAAAAAACCCTGCAGCCCATATTATCACCTTAATTCCTTCCCCATCATGTGCAAGCTGATACATCATTAGAAAGTCTTCCTGTCCTATTTCCTAAGAGCCTTCCTCTGAGCATTTTGTAATTCTGTAAGGCCTCTTCCCTGGCAAGCTTGCTTTGAAAATTAAACCCCTGTTTAGCAACAGTAGGTCCCATTAAAAGGTGCTTTTACCACACAGTAGAATTCTCTATATTTAGAACTTAAAATACGTTGAATACCACAGCAAATATAAGTGTTGTGGGTGGTAAACATCCAGTTTAACGGCATCCACTGTATTTGTGTGGAAAAAAACAGCTTCCAAAATTTTGCTCAACATAGGTAGCTAATAATATCCAAAGACATCTCATTTTACACTTTTTCCTTTCTCCTACCAAAACAAGTGATAGGCCTACATTCTCTGTCAAGCTCCCACCTGGAACAAGTACTGTGGGCATGCTGTGAACAGCAACTCAGTTGGGCTGCAAAGCAGAAGTGAGAACTAACCTGAAATTATCAGGAGTGTTCTGGTCTGCCTTTTAGGCTGGAGAACTTGTAAAATCTTTCTGGTTAGATTTTGATGTCTTCCTATTCCAAGGCAGCTGGAAACAGAGGAGCTACATTGGAACAAGCTGTCCTCAACAGCTACAAATGACTTAAGTGCTTTGATAAGAACTTTTTTATTGTTTCTAAGAGCTCTTTGACTTTTTCCTTCTCTAAACAGTACTTTCAGAAACTTCAGGTTTGTTTTGCACATTAATCAAAATTCATGCAGACCTGCATCCCTGTAAATCTATAATAAACTGATGTCTGGCACAGAACATAATCCATGAAAAACACTGCTCCTTTCACAGTTTAATCAAGATAAAGCTAGTTCAAAAGGGCCTCACTTTCCCCTTTTGCCAGCCTTCTAAATTAAATTGCTTTTTTTTCTTTTACTCCTAATCTTCTGCTTAAAATGTCTGTATGCATCTAGTCATGCTCACTGGTATTTCTTTGTGACACAAACAATTTTCTGAGCTGCTGGGAGCTCACAACTCCAGTAGAAGTTGGCAGGTGCAACATATCATGATGTAAAGATGCAATAACAAAAAACCACCTTCTCAGACCACTTTTTCAGACTGAACTTATACACCATTAAGCCATTAATCAGTCGGTTTCTTCCTCAGAGACTTCTCAGAAGAACAAGAATGTGTAAATCTGTCTTCAGTTGTATTGCATCAAGGCAGAATGTCTGTAATTCTATCCGTGGGTAAGAAAGTCGATTCCTGTGGTGAGAACCCAGGAAACAATTTTTAAAATATTCCAGCTTTTCATGCATAGTTGTTCCTTTTGGATTTAGGAAAAACATCTGCACTTTCCAACTACTGTGTTAACCATGGGCAGTTCTCTTTAGCGCTTCTGAGCTAAACAATCCAGAGATGTCCACCCACATCCATGATGTTATGATTCCAGGTGTGCTGGGCCTACTGTGCAGCTTGACAGAAGAGCCATGGAGTGTCCTGCCCCACATTCAATTAAGATCTGTTTTGCACAGCCAAGAGCTTTGACTGGCTTTGGCACACGAACGTTTGCTTCTGTGCCATCACCACACATCCCGTGCTCGTTCCATCCCCAAGAGAAGCACTGGCCACCTGAAAGAGAGGACAGAAAATACAGAATAAAGACTACAAAACCACAACAGCTTTGGTTAGTTTTAAGGAGCAGATTTGTCAAGTCATCTCCTATTTAGGTTATAAGAAATTCTGCTAAGGTGGGAAGAATGTTCTAGTTCTCTTGAAGATGTAAATAAACCCACATGACTGACTTTCCATCCTGTTCCATATTGTTAGCAACAGAGGAGAGATCAAACTAACAAAGACATTTGAAAATCGCTTAGTAAATATACAGTTCAGTATTTTTGCAGAGCCTGCAGAAATCTCTCTGCATTTTGAGAGCCCTCCCTGAAATGATGTGGAATCCCTGTCTTTCGAGTTTCACCTAGTAAGCAGAAGTTCAATAAATCAAGAGCAGTGACTTTAATCATTCACAGCATGATCTGCAGGATTGGGGAACATAGAGTCACAGTTCAGCCAAACTGCATTTCATTCCTAGCTTCAAGTTCACGTCACCTTTTTCCTTTACATCCTTTAAGTATTCAACAGCCTGCCTTATTCTTAATCATCCTACTTCTTCTTGCTTTGACATGATTTCACTGCTTTTATTATTCTTATTTTCCCTCATTTTTATTTATTTTTGTAAGCTCTACTCTGTTATATCCCAAATAACGATTCATTACCCCATAGTACTCTTTTTTGAAGCACAATATGCAAATTTTGTTCTACAAATGGTGGCATAATAAAAAATCCACCAAAACCTCGTTATTCTGAACGACAAGTGCTATTTCTTCCCTATTTTCTGTTCTTTATTTGGCTGCCAGAGACTGTGACTGACTGTACTAAAAAAAAAAGCCATCCTGCCATACAGTCATGTTTGTGATGCCATTGTTATTTTTGAAAAGCAGCAGGTATTAACAACATGAAGCAGCATTCTGGATTCCAAATAATGAGAAGAAAAGTGCCAAAATTCACAAAATCTAATCCCAGTCACAATTTTAGTTTTCAACATTCAGAAACAAATTATTGCAAAGCTAGCAGGACCATCTTCCCTGCAAATCCTGCAAAGTTTCACTGTCCTTTGCTCTCTTTACATTATTGGTATTGAAGTTCCTCTCTTCTGCAATGAAGTATAAACATTACTGAGGCCAGCTATAAGTAAACAATGACATTTCAATTTCCTGACAATCTTTAAGGCAATGGAACACAACAAAGCACTGCCAGAACATCACAGTAGCCAAGGCACATCTCACCTGATACAGAAGTTCTGTTACTCTTATCTCAGGAGGCCCCAGATGCTCTCATGACTGTGCATGTGCAACATTGACAGCCCAACCTACATCCCAAATGCATGCACATGTGCTGCCAAAAAGTGCCAAAAACTGAACGTGCAGCATAGCCCATTTAAATATCAACAGACCGTCCTACAGGTTAATGGGATTTTTGTTTTGGTAAGGTTCCAGGTAAAAATTTTTAAGTAATTATTAAAAAGCAGAAAGAAGCTACCCCAAGCCCATGCCAGAGACACATTGCAGATTAATTATTCAAGGAAGCTGCACCTAAGAAAAGACTTTTTTTTGCACAGTTAATATGTGAACCCTGCAGAATGAGCCAACCTTACAAGTTTAATGAAAAGAGAATATAATATGCCCTAACATTACTAAGATGACTCTGGTAAACTTCTTGTTACTAGACACCAGCAATTGCTACAACTTCCATGCTTCTGTGAAGACTCACTATATCTGTTTAAAGGGTTTCTTATTTCTTTTCTCATCCTGTCCCATCAGGACAAGAGTTAGGAAATCAGAAATTTTCTGGTCACTTTGTATTACAAACTGCTCAGTGGAACACTAATGGTATAATAAATAGTCAAAGAAATAATGCATTAGGATATTAATCTCTCAAATTGATACACATATCTAGTGAAACACCTTTTGAAAAAACACAATAGAAAAATTTACAACCTAGGAACCCCCCAGACAAGAACACCTTTCCTAAAATAAATATTGTGGAGCTTTTTCCAGCCTTTACTTCTCCAAGCACGTAGAAAGGTCACCAAAATAGATTTTTCTACATGATTCCAGTGATCTGTAAGGTTACTGAAATGCAACAAGAGTGAAAACTGGCAAAAGAAAAATAGAACGTAAGTAGGATTTGTGAATGGTCTTATACAGAAACACCTTGTACACCCATGGAGAGCTGGCAGAAATCTGAAGAGATGAAAGGGCAGCTTACAGATATGGAATGACAGGCCACAAAAATGTTTCTCATCACCATCAAGTCAGAATCAGGAAAGTTAAAAGGCAGAAAAATTTTGCTGTGAAAATGAAAGGTGTACAGTACCACATCTGCCTGTAGAAGATTCCGTGAAAGGTTTATACACAGAAATAGCCAAAAGCTTGACTCGTGTCAGAGAAAGCAGAATTTGCAGAAAACACACCAAGTCCATTTTTTTGGCAGTAATACATTAACAAAACTTGGAGGAGGGCTGGGCAACATGAGTGTGGTGAAAGTGGCCAGGAGGGAACAAGCAGCTATGTGAATAACTGGCACAGAAGTCAAAGTCAGTGAAGATCTAAGGTAATGAAGCATCTGTTTTAAAAATTACACAAATTACGAGTTAAAGGCAGACCCTAAGAAGAACTAATGGCTAGCCCCTGGACAAAGGGCACCATTTCATGTTTTCTTCCTTCTCCCACATTCCCCTCCCTTCTTGTTTTGTTGTTTCTTTTTTTTTTCTCTCTTGTTTTCTTTCTGCTTGCTTCTGTTCCTTTATTGCTGATAAAAACACAGAACCAGCAGCCCTACATGCCTTCACAAGAAAATTCAGTTTCTATGTCTGTGCCAGACCTTCCCAGGATGAAAGAGCATTAGAACAATGTCTATTAACACAGCTACAAATTGCTTCTAACAGAATTTACAACAAGCACTGCAGCATGTTCTCAAACCGAATGGTTTGTGTTTGGTGAGGTGAGGGAAGGCTACTCTGTGTTGCTGGTTAAGTGAAACCACATAAGATGTTGCATTTACCTTTTCCCTTTTAAAACATAAGTACTCAAGAGTACAAATCAAATCCACAGAACTCACATGGCAA
>VZTN01019135.1:367176-407137 GCA_013400515.1 Erpornis zantholeuca | reverse complement strand
TTTTTTTTTTTTTGGTCCAAAAAACCAGAGACTAAAAAGGATTACAACACGAGTAGCAATACTACACTTAACATTTGTCTTTACAAAATATTTCTATGTAAATATACAGACATGTATTTTACATATAACTACAGATGTTTGCTTAAGAGATTTCACGCTTTCAGACCCTGCATTTGTAGCACAACATGATTTGCAGCACAACACGATTTCTGTCTCTGCACACATCACTCTGCAGATGTTCACTGCTGTTTTGGAGTACCCGATTTTCTGGAAGTGGGATTCAATTTGCCTAAGCCCAACACATCCATGGTGTATGCACCTATGCATGCATGCAGCCATCCTTCACTGAGGAACCTAAACCATCTCACACTCAAGCGACAAACAGGCAGTTTCAGAGTGGGGTTCATCTCACATAAGGCAAATATCTGAAGTTAAAAGAATCCTTCTACCACCCTTTTACCCATCTCTTCCTCCCTACTACCTACAGATACCTGACTAGCTCAGGCATAATTTAAAGTTAAAGCAGACAGACCTTGCCCCAGCTGCCCAGCCCAACCTGCTTTATAAACTTCCTGTCAGGAGACATGGAGCTTTCTGAAAAACATAATGCTTCCCAAGCAAAATCAGAAACCCACTGAGATTTCAACTGTCCCCCAAATCTTCAAACAATTTTGAATATACTTATGTAACCTGACCTTCCAAAATGTCATCTATTCACAGAAAGCTCAGAATGTTGTGCACCTAACAAGACCTTCTATTGCAAGATTATGAGCTCTGCATTAGGAGCCCCTTCATGAAGCACCATGCTGTGTCTTCCTAGTTTTACTGCATCTTTGGTATCTAGTTCATTCAAATATCCACCAAAGGGACTTCCTAAGCTTTTTCAGCTACCTGATGGATTGCTACCAATATCTGCATGAGAATGCCTACTACTATGGAGCAAAAGCATCACACTAGGGTAGTTTCTTAGGAAATGGAAATTATTCTCATGTTTAATTAGCAGCTATTGTTTAGAAGACTTTAAATCACTGTGTTGAAATATGGTTTGAATAATTTTGGTTGCTCTGATATTCAACACCTTCTCTCCTAGCCAGCGTGTCTTGCTGAAAGGTTGCTCATGGAACTGTTTACTTTCCAGCATGAAAGGTTATCCTTTTCAGAAATTTCTTAGGAAATCCTTCTAATTAATTAGTCTACAGTTCCCAAAGCATTCTATTTAATTTTTTTTTCTTTTTTTTAATTAGGTGTTGTGGGTTTTTTTGGCTTGGTTGGGTTTTTTTTTTTTATTTGTTTTAGAAAGCTCCCAAAGCTCTCTCAGGCAGAAATATTTCTTGCTCTCTCTGCAAGAGATGCTTTTTGGATGCTTTTGCTACTGAGAATCTTTTTTGGCTCTCCAGGGGACAATTAAACAATGACAACATTGAATTCAGCCCAAAGCATAATTCTATTTTTGAAGGTTTCATTTGACTAACATGATACTGACCACAACTTTCCATCCGCAAGGCAATGTAAGTCAAGTTCAGCCTCATGTCAGCATGCACTGGCTTGACCCAAGTCCCAGGAGGTGCAAAAACTACTTAGCTGGCAATGTGATTAGGTAACCAGTTCTCCTTCAGGCTGACTACATGGATGGATTCAAAGCTGCTTCTCCAACTGCTAATCGGCAAAGGTCTTAACAGGATTTAGGAAGCAAAGGCAAGCCTTGATGGGAAAGGCAAAGGGGACCAATTGCTTATCCTTGAAAGGAAAAAAGAAGCCATGAGGAAAAAGGTTTGAGTGCAACTAAAAGCAAAACCCTGAGTCATGACTAATTCCTTCATTTCCAGCTATCTGTTTCTGCTACTGACGCTTTGCTCCTTTAAGCCATGTGACTCCAAACTTTCTCATTACAGAGGGAGAATTACCCTGCACAAAGCAAAAATATAATCCTCCTTCCTGAGCTCTGAGGGGATCTGGTCAGACCTTCCCTCTGACAAGTGGCAGAAGCCATCACAAGAAACAGTAGACAGCAGGGGACTAAACCTCAGAGTGCTGCATTACTGGCTAAAGGCTACTCACTGACTGTGCTCTTTCTACATTTTCCCACCTCATTTTAACTACTTCAGCTATTTTAGATTGTTATCTCTTAGCCCAAGGGTCTACTATATGGTCTGACCTCACCTTGAGCCCATGGATGCTGTGTAATGAAAATAAATAATGAAAAAACTTTAAAAATCTCTGTTGTATTTAATCATCCATGGGGTTAGATCCTCGGTGCTCTGTAAATCTGGAACTTGAGAAAAAAAGTTAATAAAAACCCCAAAATGAAGGTGTTATTTGGTTCACCTGTGTATTTAGAATACATTAGAAAAAATTAACAAATTTAACATGAGACATCATGCACTTAATTAACCTTTCTCACATGGTGACTGATATGAAATAAACCCATATTACTTTATTCAGTTATGAAAAGAACTTAAGGAAGGAATCATTAAGGCAAAGGTAACTTTTATAGGCCTGCTTTAAAGAGTGATTTCCTGGGAAAATGCTCCTCAGTGCTTTTTTTTCCCATCTACAGTCCAGGGACATTTGACTATCCCAGGGAACATTTTAAAAGTTCACAGTTTACAGCAGTAATTCATACAACATCCTTAAATTAATGGCCATTCAGGACAGTGAAAAGAAAACACAGAATGAAAGCAGAACTCAGCTAAGTAACTTCAGTACAGAGAAGTCATGCTAAAAGCCATCCGAGGGCTCCTGAATGCAGATGGGATCTGTTGAGACAAAAAGCTATTCCTAGGAGTCAGTGCTCATTTCCACATTTGTGCTGTACAGACCCTGAGGATTAAAGTTGAGCACTGAATTCCAGAGTCGGGAGAACAGCAGCATCCTGTGAGCGTGACATTTCTGCCTCTGTGGAGGGCTACGACTCACAGGGCTGTAAATGGCAACTTAGTCCTTTTTTCATGGAGCAAATATAATCTACAAACTGAGATTATTTTTAATGCATTTTTGTACCTATTTCTTATCTTCCGTTTTCTGTGTCCAGCACCTCTTTTCCCCCAAGAAGATGTCTTTTGTCCCCTCTCCCTGCTGTCCTCATCCAGGCAGCATTTCTGCAGACCTCTGTGTGAAGACAGCATTAGGTATCAGTGGAACATAGAATCTGCTCAGTACTTGCTCACCAGCAGTGTCTCTTTCAATCTTTCTCTGCCAATAAAGGATTTTAGGGGATTGCAGGAGGTTTACTTTCTGTGCAGGAGGCTAAGAGCTGCACCGTGTAACTATAGCGACAACTACTGTGAAAGCTCTCGATTTTTATTGACACGCCTCGCAACACCCCACGGAAAAATTTATACAATTAGGGAAACAGAAAATTTAACATCCTAAAGGCCAAAGGAAAATATTGTGGTGATCTGCATCTTTATGCATCGCCTAAATACTTTGTCGTGGTAATTTGCTTCTTTTACTGTATAGTGGTAACATTAAAACAGCATTTTAAAATTTGCAGTTTGAAGAGTGATTTAAGCCTCCACAGTGCCAAAACAGAAGATACACTTGCAATCAGCTCAGAAAACACTGTAGCACATCACTGTGTTTGACAAAGATTCATCACTGGGACACTGACGCTACATAAACCGAGAGAAGAATAAGGTGCACACATTTTTTCACCGAGAGTAACAAACATTTGCATAGGGATACACTGAATTATTCATCTCTAACAGACAAGACAAAGGACACATCTTTCTAAAAGGTATTTCTCTATCCAAAGGATATGCATTTTAAAGGATTTTCCTGTGCTCACAGCAGCTAAGAACTGTGTGAAAATGATACTGAGATGCTTTGTCCCAGTCTTAAGAGTTCTATGACTTGATAGACAAGTTTGACATTCCAAATCCAATAGAACAGTTTCAAGCTTGGGCAAAATATGAATATGCTGCAGTCTGAAATTGCCTCAAATATCCTGGAAAGTTACCAAATCGCTTATGTTGAGCTTGAAAATGCCACCTCTAAATGTGCTTCCAAGGCCATGATCCACAGTGCTGGAAAACTGATCCTTGGTAATGGCCACCATTTATAGCTTTAACCTTTAATACATTGCTTCAGTTCTCTCCAACAGCTTAAACAACATGAATCAAAAAGATTTTAACAATTACCACCAGACTCAAAACTAGACCTGCAAAAACCTTGACCTTATTGACAAAGTGGATTTGCATGGTCGCAGGAACTGCCAGATTTGCAGTCAAGGAATGGGACCAAAACACTTTATCCCAGCTGCCAGTTCTCATTTCCTGCTCTGCTGTCATGATTTATTTCTCATAAAAAGCACAATAACTGCAACTACTTTTATTTTAAACATCATCCAAAACAGAAATATTTAGTATCAAGGTTTGGGGAAAACACTGAGCTGTTAATATAGCTCTTCTGAATCTAATACTCTTGCAGTACACAATGCAATCCAGGCAGCCTGGAAAGGATGAAAATGATGTGTTGCTATGGAAACAGGAAGGCACATGTTTAGGGTGCTCATCCCTGAAGAGCTGCCCCACCAATATCTTTAAAGTCTGCTAATAAAATTTTAATTAATGATTAGAATAAAGTGAATTTCACCTCCTGTTGGACACCAGAATCCTGGTTTACATACTGTCAAGCTCTTTTAATGTTCCCTGCATCCAGCTATGCCCTACAACATTAAGAATGAATTTATGCACAAACAGAATGTCAACATGCACTTTTCTAGTTCAGCTACTTAAAATTATTATTCCACACAGCTTCCCAATTAAAATCTTGCACATGTAGGAAGGTGTTTTTTAATTTATTAATTGATATGCCATACCTCCTCCTTCAAAAAAACCAAACAAACAAAAAAAAAAACAAAAAAACACAAAAATAAAAAGAAAAACAAACAAACAAACAAACAAACAAAAAACAAAACAAAAAAAAAAAAAAAAAAAAAAAAAAAAAAAAAAAAAAAAAAAAAAAAAAAAAAAAAAAAAAAAAAAAAAAAAAACAAAAAAAACCAAAAAAACAAACCACAAACCATACCAGCTCCACAAATCAGATCGTTGGTTATGACCAGCTTAAGACCACCAACCAGGGATATGGCCATGGAGAATGCAACAATTAGCCCAGTGCCATTGTTGTCACTCACCAGACACCCTAAACATCTGCTATTTCCTAGAAATGATAGCTTCCATCTTACCATGACATACCTGCAGACAGATCTTTCAAAACACTGGGGCTTACAAAGTAAAAATGCATCTCCATACAGCCAAACAGAAACAGGCCAAGCTATTTGCTGGCAAAACTCCACTTATTTCACTATTATCATAGCAGAACATCTGGCTCCAAACACACAGCCATTAATTATCTGTACTGTTGACTATGTCAGTACCCTTATTTGTTATTATACAGGGAAATCAATAAGCAAGACTTGGTTAACGCTATTACTAATCTATTAAATCATGCTTTATAAATAACTAAGTACAATGTTAAGACTACCAGTACGGTAATAAACAGTTAACAAGCTCTGCATTCTGGATCACAAAACAGCAAAGCAAAGCAAAGCTGAAAAGACAAGAAATCCATACTGTGAACAAACAGGTGCATTTTTTTGTTAATGTAGTTGTGGTTTAACTGGGCAGGCAGTGAAACCCCACACAGCCATTCCCTCACTGCCCCCCAGTGGGATGGGAAAGCACACTGGGAAAAGGTAAAACTCATGGGTTGAGATAAAGACAGTTTGATAGGATAAAAAAAGCGGGAAAGAATTATAATAATAATGATAGAAGAATACACAAAAACAAGCGATGCACAATGCAACTGCCCACCACCCCCCAGCTGATGCCCAGCCAGCCCCTGAGCAGCAGCAGCTTCCCCTCCCAAGTTTTTGCTCAGAATGATCCCATATGGTATGGAATATCCTTGTGGCCAGTTTGGGTTGGCTGTCCTGGCCATGTCCCCTCCCAGCTCCTTGTGGTCCCTCTCCCAGCCTACTCACAACAACTAAAGCATCAGTGTGTTATCAACACTTTTCTCATCCAAAATCCAAAACGCAGCACTTCACCAGCTACTAGAAGAAAATTCACTATCCCAGCTGAAACTGGGACAAGAGTCATACATTATGAATTATTATCTTAAAATTTTAATTAATTTCCATTCATGTATACAATATTCCTCTGTTTCAGTATTCCTGATAGAAGAACTCCAGTGGTCCATTCAGACGAGTCATTCAGAAAGAAAACAAACTCTCAGACCTACCAACCATAAATCTTTACTGCACTGAGATCTTGAATCAGAATATTAGAAGTGCCAATGTCAGAAAATATATGAGTGACAGCAAGAACAATATGCCCTTTAGAGAGACCAGACTTATCTGGTTTCAGCTTCAGAGGTATTGAGTAGGGGTGATTTTCCACACTCTGCTCCCAGAACACACAAGCACTTTCAAGAATATGGCAGTCTCTCTATTCACCATTATATTTAGGATTGAAGTTTTCTAAAAAAACCCTGACACTAATCTCCTGATCAACTGTACAAGATTTTTAAGGTGCTGGTTATTTTTAAATTAAACTTGAAATACACTGATTTCCTCCAACAACACTCCCATTTCCTTTTCCTGGCTTTGTAATTAACATGAAGACATAATGACTGCAGGCACAGCCCTCCCCCAAACCAGGATCCCACCGTGTAAGCATTACACAGCAGCTATATTTTTTTCTTCCCCTAAGGTATCCACTGTGATATTTTAAAAGATTTATTTGCTTACAGCTAAGCAGATGATATTTACTCACATTACAAAACTCCTGTCATACAACTCCAGCATTATTTAACCACCTTCTCTTAGGAGATACACCAAGGACAGCAGGTCAGGACAGTCACACGCTGTCTGGAAAGGCTCGCGCAAAGTACACGCGCACTGTCCTGTCTCCCACCACGCAAAAATAACCTGAACAAAATCATTACCCAGTTTCATCAGCAGTATAATATACAACCAAATTTCTGAGTATTTTGCTAAATAAGTACGTTCGTTTACCCCTTCAGCAATAAAAACCAGGGTCTCAGCAATACAGCAGTTCCCCTTGGCTTGGAAGGTCAATATGACAGTGCTTCATTCCTGTTACTTTTTAAGGGCTTGGCTGCTGCCTGGGCATCTGCACTGGCTACCAAACTATTTCCAAATGTCCTTCCATCCAGGCATCTGTCTCTCCAAAATTTTGGAGACAAACAGCTTAGGGGAAAGTGAGAATGACATAGTGACATTTGGAGTACAGTGCCCCCAGCCTCCCTTCCTCATGAAGGTTCCTCTTAGTCATGACACTTTAGCTAATTCATATGACTTTTATTGCCTAAAAGCCAGTGTGGCCTCACCACTCTCCTTTTTTGCATGTCTGTATTTTAAACCCAATTTATTGTTCAGAACACTTCATGGATCCCAGGCAAGTACAGCTTCAGGACATGGAATAATTTAGTCTGGGCCTCCAGAGATCGTCTGCTTAACCTCTCTGCTTGAGTGCCTACTACTGCAACTGCTCCCATGCCTTGAAATTTCTGCACTGCTATCTTACACTTTGCACCAGGCACAGTACCCAGAGAGACTGCTGGGTGCAACTGGGCACTCCTGAGGCAGCTTAATGTTTGCTCATCTCAACCAAATTTCCCATTTTTCCACACTTGTAGGATCTTGCTTTTCCTCCACTCGCACTTCTCTCCAGACAACGATCCTCATTCTTTTTCTGAGAAACTCAATGTCACTCTACAAAAAATCCTGTGCAGTAGCCAGCTCCAAAATTGTGTAATTTCCAAAAAGGGTTGGTTTTTCAAGGTTTAAAAAGCACACATAAAGCTAATTTCTGCAGATGGAGTAAAATGTACCACGTGAATGAGGCAGACTGGGTTTCTCATTGGGCACTGAGGGGTTGCTATGATTCAGACATTACGCTTTAATATTTAAATTTCCACAAGCTGCAGATATGTTGATATAAGAACAAACGTCAGAAGGCTGATCTATTCTGAGATCCATCTCAGAAAAAGGTCGACAACACACTCTGAAATCAGGTTCTGTTTCTGTCTATTGGAATTTGACAGATTTCAGTCACTTGAGTAAGAAAAGATTGCCAAAGAGGAATCCAACACTACGGTGCAGCTTTCAAACGCTCATGAAGAGACACTATACTGTCATTTCCTTCGTCCTTAGAGGAAGATGTAAGAAATAGTAAATTGCTTTATTTATATACATTGGGCCCCTTGGTCCTCATTTTTATTTCCAAAGTCCTCTTTTCACACAGATTCACATTTATTTACTGCTTGAATTTTGCAGTAGTACCGTACCACTTGACCCCACACAGGAAATTTGCAGTGTTATTTTTGCCTTCTCTAAAATTTGGCAGACCTGTCAAACTGGGAGATTTCACAAGCTCCCTATATCTCAGGGCATCAGAACCACAAGGTGTGAATGTGTTTGGGTTTGGTTTGGGGGTGGCTATTTTTCCTTTCTTTCTTGATGATAGAAACCTTTTATGCTGATTCCAGCCTTAAATACTGCATCCTGAGCAGCACGACAACTGGGGAAAACAAGATCTACAGTGTCAGCCACTTACATGTGTTCTCACGTAGTCACCATCTGTTTGGTAGTCCCAGAAGTCAGCAGCTCGTATCACAAAAAGCACTGTCATATTAAACACCCTGCTGACACAGAGACCACGGAGTGAGGGACTGAGCCTGCTGGCTGCTGAGCCATCAGGTTATGGCCTCAGAATGTACCAGCACAGAACCACTAAATGATAGTCCTTCAAAGTCTTGTCCTCTTCTTCCTTCTCGCCACTACAGACTTCACTCTGATGATGAAATTGCTGCAGCTGACATTGGATAAGTTTGCTAAATAATTGCAATTTTACAAACCCGCAAGTACATAAATGTCTCTTATTGTCCATGTTTGCAAGGTATGTTGTTGAGAGGATGAAAAACCCCACTGAAACAAAGATAACAGTCCTCGCCAAAACAAGCCATTTTTCCTTCTTTCAGTAAAGTGCCTGATGGTTAAGTGAGTTAAACAGGACTGGGGAACCATTTTGAAAGGCTGAAAGGATCATCTCCTGGGCTCCTATGGAGGAACGATCTAAAACTCTGCCATATGGCAGGATGCAGTTTGCTTTCCACAGCTTAACTGGCCTAAGAACATGTGAGTGGGGAAGCTCTGGCCTTGGTATCTCATTCATTTCCAAGGGCTTAAACAACACACTGAGCCCTTCATGACCATGTTGCTTAAGCTCTGAAGCTGAGAGAAAACAAATCATGTCCAACCTATCACTACATGATCATACTGTGTGTGGTCCCAGTGAAGGACTTGGGACTGTGACCTGCAAAACACAGTAAGAAAAATCTCAGTCATTTCCAATACGAAAAGAAACAAGCTCAAAAGGGGTGACCTGCTCACTCCTACATATAAACACACATATAGAAAACATATAAGTATAGGTTCAAATCAAAATATGGACAAATCAAACCACCACTCCTTGGTATAACATCTTATTTGTGATAAAAGAAACTAGAAATTCTTCACATCTATGTTATTTTGTGAGATTTTAGGCTTAATCTTATTGTGCCAATTTGTTTCCCAGGAATGAGAGATCCTGACAACCTCCAGCTTCATGCTTGGGTTGATCTTGCCAGCAGATATGACGATGATGTAGCATTTGCATGCCGTAACTCCCTTCGGCAGATAAGTAGATTTCTGTTTTTACAAAAATACAGCAATTATTTTTATGCTATGTATACATATGCATTTTTTTCTAAGGCTGGTTCTGAAACACTTAAATCTGCTTATAAACATAGAATGAAAATTTTTCTAGGCACGCAGTTCCTTTTCTAGCAACTACTATTTGCAAGCTGAATTGTGGAGCTGCCTTCTTCCCTTATCCCTTTCCAGCCTCATAAAGACAGCGTGGTGGAGGACTCTGCTCATGGAGGTATCACTGAATGCAATTGTTTCAGTACCAAGAAGCTTGTTTCCCAAAAAAAGTAGCCCAGCAACAGAAGTGTCGGCATGGAGACACAGACAGAGAATCCTGGAAAAGCCTCTGAGATTGTTCTGCCAAGTTACACACTTTGATCACTGAGCTCTCAGCTCCCAAGATGACCATGATAGCAAACACTTCATGCAGTCCAAATCTATTGTGACCTACAGGTCACACCAGAACAGTACTAACTGTATTTCTCTTTTGGTAGTACCAATGCCAGGCACTGTCCTGCCCTTTGTTCTCAACACCCTGTTATTCAATACACTGAATAACAAATGGCAAAGCCAATAATTAGTAATTGAGAATCCACTTCCTTGTTAATACAGCAAGGAAGCCACTGCACTTCACGCTGACACAAGGGCTGGGCTGCCAAGGGGTCAGGCCAGGTGGAGCCCACCAGAGGAATTAGGTCACATTTCTCCAGAAGGCAGCATTAACATGAGATCTGGCACTGCCTCAGGCACTGGCCTGCCCTCCACACACTGCTGCATCCCCCTGGATGCTGGAGGTAAATCCAGCCTTGTTCTTGGAACTGCTTTCTGGGCTACACCAAGAAACACCATCGGAGACTGCCAGACCTAGAGGAGGTGAGGCCACCCAGGGGAAGGCAGACAACCATGGACACTGCAGGATTAGGGGCAGAGCAGCGACACACTTAGACCTCCCTGGCTGGAGAGACACACATGGGACTGGCTGTGAGCAAGAAGCAGTTTAACAATGTAGTATCAGCTCAGAGCAGCAGCAGGAGATGAGCAGCCTTCCTTCACACCCCAGGGGATCAGAGATAATTCAGAAAACGGAAACAAATTCAATTTAATACAGCAAATTAAAGGGAAACCAAGAGAAAAAATTGGGTCAATCTGGTATGCACATGGCATTCTCATTGACAAAACAAGTAGACAACAAGATTTTTACATTTCAGAGATCTCCAGAAATGAGCAGCACCCAGCAGCTCAGCAGATGGCCTTGAAAAAACGGCCTGTTCACTTCAGTAGTCCCCAGTGGGAGCTGAGCCCTTTCAAAATAACTGGAACAGTCTCTAGCGATCAAGCAACCACCAGCAAAGGAGGTGAATTTGCTTTCACAGCATTTCCTCTGGTTCATTCCAAGTTTTCCCTGCTCATTTGTGTATTTCCAATTAAAATACCATTCTTATTTTCCTAACTGGTTCCCCAGTTAGCAGCAGGGGAGGAAAAGAGTAGAAACAAAAGCTCTCAGTAATACATCCTCAGAAATGCATCCGAATGTGCAGCTCCAGGGCTCTGACACAGCAGCACTGAACAAAGCTGCTGCTTCCCCTGACGTTCCAAGGACAGGGGGGTACATTGGGCTGTGCATTTGTATTCCCTGCCACCGCCTGGCCTGGCCTTTCTCCTCGCTCCCCCAAGCACAGACATCATCTCATCATTGGAGAGATGACCTGTGAGCAAACTGCATTGCAGCCTGCACTGCCTGGGCACAGAGCCCAAGGTGAGGGAAACAACACGGAGCAAAGCTACACGAACACCAGACATGTTCAGATCTTGACATGCCTGGCTGTCAAGATACACACTCTGCTGCTTCAAGGAATCACCAGCAGATGATAATGCTGCTGCAACCTCCAGAAACACCCTTTGTCTCTGCTGTGTATGTAGAGCCAGAGTGAAAGCTCATTTTCACTTTTAAAAAAAAGAAAAAACAGAAGGGAGAGAAACAGATGTATTCATAGCAAAGCATTTTCATGTGCCCACTGCAAATCCAGTATCTCCCACTGACCACAAATACAGAACAGAAAGCATCTGGGAGAGAGAAAACAAGTCTTTGCTAACAGTCTAATTTTCATTTGGAAGTGAAGGGAGCCCTCGTTGAGAAAAAGGCGGAGGAGATAAAAATCAGAGGAGGTGAAAGCGCATTCATAAAGGGCATGAGGAAAAGGGGGGAGGAAATCAATCACAGGAACAGACAAGATCAAACGGCAGCATACCAGTAGCAGCCGTATTTCCTTGGGAAAAAAAGCTGCAGGATGAAGAGGCAGCACAGCACCATGCTGTGAGGAGTGCTGCTCTCCTCACCCACTGCATAGAGAGAGTTGTTCTTTCTCCATAGCAACAAGATACTTAAAAGCCAATCTGGAGACTGAAGACAGGCTCAAAAACAAAACACAACATGTAACAATTTATTATCTCTATTTTAAGCCTCAGCTGGGAAGTACACAGGATAGCATTTGTTTAGCCCAAGGAAGCATCTTCATGGAAAGCTCTCTCCTCCCTTTATACCTCCCTGCCTCAGAAGCGACCCTTGGTGTGAAGCAAACTGTGGCTTCACATGTCCCCTACTCTTAGCTAATGCCAAAGACATCAGCCACAAACACAGCCCGAGGTGCTCGTAGCTGAAGCCTATCCATTGCTGCCTTTTGCAGAGACTGCAGGAAGGCATCCATACCTCCAAACTCTTCTCACAGGACTCTGGGAGGCGGGGTGGTTAGGAGGAAGAGTTGCAGCCTTTTGATGCAAAAAACCAACCAAACAAAAAACCAATAAACATAATAATAAACAAACAAAACTCCCAAAACTTGCTGCTTAGTAGTTACCAGCTCAAGTCACTGATTGCAAGGACTCAGGATATGCTCATATCTTGTCCTTGAAGTCAGGCTTTACCTGCTTGGAAACAGCTCAGCTCAGGCACCTGAATGACTTCAATAAAGCCATTATGCTGACTGCACTGGCAGGGCTCTGGTAACATCACAGACCTCCCCTCCTCCTCAAAGGCACCAATGGAGCCTGCACAGCACATTCTGGAATGCACCAGGATTATCTAAGAAGCCCATCAAGTTTTGGGTGAATGGAGCGTGCCGAGAAAGCTGCAGAGGGTTTCAGTCCTGGCCTTGCTTCAGCTTAGCTGCTGGGGTGAGCTTCCCCTATTCCCTCCCTGCAAAGGACGAGCAGCATCAGAGCTATCCAGAATGAGCACAACACTGGGCAGCGCTGCCTGTGCTCAGCCAGGAGTGCTTCACAAGCAGCTGGGCACAAGGGGTGGTGCAAACAAGGCCACTCTGGTGCAGCCACTGTCCCTCGGGCCATCGCAGGCTGCCGAGGACAGGGCAGTGCACAGAGGTGAAGTGTTTACTTCAGGGAGCAGGGGAGGCTCCCTGAAGGGGAGGCAGGGAGGCTTTAGCCCAGCAGAAAAACAAAAACATGCTGAGGGTTTGGAAATGAAAGCCAAGAATCTTAACTGGCACTGAATACTGGAGAACTGGTGGGAACTGGGCATGAGGTGGCAAACAGAGCAAATGCAGGAAGTTGTTGATCGTGTACAACCATGCCAAAAATATGGTCCAGTGTGCCAATTGTGTTTGTTCTAAACTTTCCTTCACCACAAAACTTTACTGTTTGAAAGACCATAGAATACTCAGGAGGAAAGAAAAGCCTGGTTTAAGATTATCCAGAGAGGTATTTCCAGTGTCTGCCATGAAGGCCATCATTTGAATTTCATATTAGTATTAAACATAGTTCTAGTTTAGATTCACCCATGAGTCATAAGTTTAAAAAAAAAAAGCACTGTACTCAGCAACTTTGCCTTGGCTCAGCACTATTATCTTACAGACTTCATCTGTACATCTGCTAAATCAAGAACTCCAGAAAAATATCCAATCCACATACACTAAACATCCATCTGTCTAACCATTTCTCCTACAGCTAATGTATATTTTAGATCTAAAATACCAAAATTTTCAATTGGCCCATCCTTAACCACTATATTCATTATGGGTCTTGATTTTTCATTTTCTTATGCAACATTTTATTCAAGAGTAAAATACTAATTTTCAAGCCACTGAATGTATTTACTGTACTTTTGAAAAAAATTACTTTATCTTACTACAAAATATTTCTAAAAGAGCTTCATGGAAAGGATAAGAGTAATATTCATCTGCACAGATTAGGAAGTAGAAGGAAAAGCATGAATCAGCTTGTCCTAATAAAACCACATTTGCTAACCAAAGTCTGTTTCCTACACAATTAGTTACAAGTGCAGAAATATTTCTTTTAATAAGTGGTTTCAAAGGTTGCCAGGAGCAAACCTCTGTGGAATGCATACATAGCTGCTCTGGTTTTTCCTGCGTAGGTTACCTTACTGAACTCAAAATGGAGATATCCAATGAGCTTTTTAGGAGCTTAGGGAGCAACATAGCTAAAATATATAAAATATATGGTACTTTGTCTTTTTTTTTTTTTCCCCCTCCCAACAACCAGAGTGGAAAATAACAATACTTTGAAGTATTTAGCTCAGAGCTTACAGCAGCTCCAGAAAAGCACTGCTTTCTATGCAGCCAAGTTTTACCCCAGCTTTGGCTTTGGCCTCAGCCAGCCCCACATCTCTCCCAGCAGCGAGCCAGGTCGGGGGTGGTGGCACTGTGACCAGACATGGCATTTTGCAGTGTGCCCTCTCAAAGCTGATGTCACTCCCCCATGAATTTCCAGCACAGAAAAAAAAAAAAAATAAAAAATCACAAGGCACAGGCTGTAAATCACAAGGGCTTAGTTGTTCCATCTTAGGAAGTTAATTATCCTGATGATGTTATCTTAATTAAATGGTAGCTAATCTAAGTTTATATTTAAGCCTGAAATGTGAATATATTTTAAAAACTCTTGATGATAGCAAATCTGAAGAGACAGAGGAAGGAAAGGAAAAATACCAGAGAAAGTAGGGTTGGTTGAATTGCACAAGCAACAATATTTCTAAATACAGGCAATTATAGCTCAGGTTTCCTCCTTTAGGGTTGTCTAGGTGAATCAGACTTCTAAGGGCAAAATGTGAGGGTCTCCACACTGAGAGTTGAAAGCAGATACACAAAATATAAATTATAAAATTGGAAGTCTGAGAAAAAAACCCCAACATCTGAAGTCAGAGGTTAGCAGAGAATCTTTGGAGAGTCCTGCTGTGTGAATAGTTATTTACACTTTTCTAGCTCACTGAAAACAGTGGTGGTCTTGTAAAAAATTTACAGCAATCTAGCAAGGTGCCAAGCATACAAGCCAGCAGTCGCTAGAGAGAGTTTATGGGCAATGACAATCTTTCCAAAGAAGGAAGAAAAAAAAATGGCTAGACATTTAAGAAATTGTTCCTTTTTCTTCAAGGACAAGGGAAATTTAACATGACCAGCAGAGAAAGCGAGAACCAGGAATTATAGCTGTAACTGAAGAGAGAGGACTCTACACTAAAGGCTAATACCAATATCTCAGCATCTGAACAGTGAGAGACACTAATGTCCTAATCCTTCAATCCATACTCCTCCATCACCATTCCCATTTGTTTCCTACCTAAATCCCCTCAAACTGAGAGATCTTTTGTCCTTTATACCTGAAGGATTTAGCTACAGCAACTACCCTCAAATATTACCATAAGGAAAGGTAACACAACCATCTTTCCCTTTTCCAGGCTAATTTCTACCTGAACACCTAATTTTGCAACCAACAGGCTCAACATTGGCTTCCCTCTTACAGGCAGATGGGCTGTTCACAGTTTCCTTTCCTTCTGATCAGAGCTGGAAGACCCCATACTCTCAGGTGCTTATCAGTAGTCTGCACTGAGTTTTACAAGGTCACATCCTGCATCACTCTAAATTGAATTCCAGCCTTCCAATCAGGGAAGCAAATGCACATATAACCTTTGCAAGCAATTAAGTGTACTGCCTTTGCTAACTTTGGCGATTTCTGTGACACTTGAATCTCAAGAATTTAGTAATTACTTCTGCTGGCCTTTGTTCTGCCATGAGGTTGAGACAGCGAGTTCCACTTTCAGTGTGTGTCAGAATCAGTTATCAAAAAATAAGTCCCTTTTAAAGAGAGATTCAATAAAAACAATCATGGTCCTGCTTTTCCCTTTTGGCGGTGCTGAAAAACCTTTACAAAAGTATGATCTGGCTTCTGTGACCTCCACAATCATTGATCCTTTTGTCAATCTTGTTTGCTAGCTTCTTTATTCCTATTTTAGATAGGTCTGAGTTTGCCTTTGGATATTAAGGAATTTAAGGAAAGTATTTCTTTACATACAAGGTTGATGTCCAAGTGGAAAATTTGATCCTTGAATCTAGACGAAAGTAATTCTACAATACTCTGGAACACCTTATCGACACACACCACCATAATGAGGCCCATAGACAGGGGACAAGATAACAAGGGACACATGTTTGCCTTGGTACAAACTCTTTTAAATCTGAGCTAGAAAAAGTTAGATGTTACACTGAAGTACCCAAAGAAGCGCACTTAACCCTTATACAAATACTCCAACTAAAGTCAGCAAAGGGTTTGCAAAAACAAGTATCATTCCAGAATGAAAACCAGAAAAGGGAGATTCAAAATCATGTTATCTCTTTATGGGCCATGTAAGATATTACCTTACTGTTAAATTACATTAGTTCATGAAGCTAACTGGAACAGTAAAGAAGAAAAACTCCAGGTGAAGCCACACTGGGAATGCAAAACATGCAATTTAAAAAACAGAAGGACAAATCTCTTTACTCATCTCTTTGAAAATAAAAATACCATAACTAAACACAGGAAAGGGAACTACAAATGCTTAACAAGTAAGTCCATCTCTATGAGGAAGTGTGATGGAGAGATCTTGTGTCGAGTCCCATGTGTGCAAAAAAGGCAGTACACAAAGAGATGCCCAATTTGAGTTCAGGATTAGGTGCAGCCAGAGTAATTTAAAAGACTAATATGTTATTCCTGGTGAGACTCAATGAAGGATTACAGCTTTAGCACAAGCCCCTCCTGCCCTCTGAAATCAGGTATCTTCATTGCCCATTATTAACTCTTACAACAGGGTGTTGTTAGTCCCTTTTGGGAAAAATGACCTGATGAAAGAATAAAGCAAGCCAAATGCAGCTTGTAAATAGGGAGCTACTTGCAATGTTAGTGTTATCACATTTTGTTTTCTTGTTATTCTCATCCAGTCAAAGACATTATCTCCAATTAAGGAGGCATATTTGGTTTTGGGGATACAGCAACATGCAGTCATCTGAGATAATTATCTGATATCTGTAAAAACCTTGGAGCTTCCTCCAGAAGCTTGCACTGGACCATTAACCTGATAGATGAACACAACTGAAGCTGTACAAGAAGGTGCAGCACAAGAGCGAAAAGGCAAGTCCCAATCAAATGGTGATGATCAATATGCTATGGCTGCTAACCTTCCAAGAGAGAGATGTGTGGGGGAGTAGGAAATGCTGCTAAGTCTCAGAGACAGCTAAAATATTTAGGTTCACATAAAGAAAATCAGTGGCAAGACTGAGTACAATTACAGAGCAGACACTCCTTGATAATGCCCTGCAAGCATTAACTTGGAATATTTCATTATTACCACTGCGTGCTGTCTCTTGGACACTGAGCTTTTGTCAATTCAAGGACATGCTGCTTACTCCAGCTGACTTTAGGGCAATTCTCATTTCCCCCTCCTTTCCTCTCCATACACTTGCAGGACAGAGTGAAAGGCAACACTGAATTAAATCTTCATCATTTTTGTTGACTGGGTTCTTCATGAAAATTGCATGGAACCCATAACCCATAAGGCATTTGAAAGTGTGCTGCAGCCCCAGTTTTAAAACCAGAAGAATGGGAGAGGACAAAGCTGCAAATGTTACACACTGAAACACAGCAATGACTATCAGGTCCAAAATGAGCAGAGTGAATGGGCTTCCACACCAGGGACACAGCATTGTTTGGCCTACTTAACTTTTGCAAAGAAATTTCTTACAGATTTCAAACCTGTCTGTAGAGATGCAGAGAAGCCCATAGATGGTCACCACAAGGAGACAGTTTAATAGTGTAGTCTCATTTTTCATGCTGTATTTTGTTCCTGCCACCCTACAATTCTAACAACTCAAAACCTAAGGTCATTTTAGGTAACATTCTGAGCTCCTCCTTGTTCTTCCTCCCTTTGGCTCTCTTATGACTCTACCTAGTTCCCATGATGAAGCAATTTCTGCCTTGAGCTGCTGGAACACAAGATCAGAGCTGTCACCATTCTGGAGTCACCACTGAGCACCACTGACTGCCATCCAGCCCTCCTGAAGCAGTCAGCATGTGGCTTGTGTGTTCCTACCAGCCTAAGAAGAGAGATCCCTGTGTCTGCAGTTTTCCTGGAGAGAAATCCATTAACAGCAGCACTAAACTATCAAAACATGTAGCTTTGCCCAGGAACTTCAACAAAGGAAAAGAAAAGGGAGCACAAACAGGAGTTCTTTCTAAAACATATCATTTAGAGCTTTGAGCAGGGGGTTTAGGTGCTTTTTTTTCTTTAGTTTTAAAATAAAGTTTAACAACTTATTTTGGAGTGTAAAAAGACAGATCGTAGCAGAAATGCCAATTAAAAAAAAAAAACAACAAACAAAACATGATAAATCTGACTTACCTCCCACAAACACAAAGCAAACTGTCATTAAGTTATCCCTCTATGCACAGGAATTGAAGTCAAGCCCAGTCTCTCTCCTTTTTTCACATAGGATTAGGTGATAAGTTAACCAGAAACAATCCAAAAGAGCTCCAAAACTATTCCTTACATGGAAGATATTTTTGAAGGCTCCATTCTGTCACTGATTTTGGCAGTTGTGAAGATAATCTGTCCCATTTTTCCATATCATTTTTCCTTACAGTATTCTGACTTTGAGGGGGTGCAGCTCTCCTAACATCATAACAAACCTTGGAAGTTAAGGCATTATGCCAAGGCCTACATCTTTACCATTTCTATAGATTCCCCAGGATGATGATATTAAGAAAAAAAGCCTCATAAGCAGTCCAAAATTACACACAGCTTCCAACTGAAAAAATATTAAAAAAAGAACTGACATCAAAAGTTACTCAACAGGAGGAAACTGTATGTAGTGACATGCTGCACTTGCAGTGAAGAGGAGGAAATAACTAAACTTCTGCTATCCTTGGTGCTGACTCACCACATTCTGGCTGCAGGATATGACATCCTGAAAGATGCTCGAGTTTCTAGAGATGTCCCTAATGCAGTCAGTCAAGTGTCTCACTGCACAAATACATCGCCTAGGACTGAGACAAAAATTTGAGTTCTCAAGTCCTTAACATCGTGGCTGATATCCTGCAGGGTGTCAAGACTGCTATTTGGAGAAGAGTGGAAAATAACAGACATTAAACAGGGCTTTTTGTTGTTAAGGACCAATTCTGGTTGTATCGAAACTGAGCTACAGAATATGATGAATTTGTCCAACTTCCTCATCTTCTGTCTTCCCTGGACTGAAAGCCATGTTTTCTTGCTTACATCCTTCTCCTTCACCTCAAACCAGCAATACAACACTTCTCAGCAAACAAATAGCCAGAGGCCTGCGTAACAGAGGCAGCAGCTGGGAACAGGAGGGACATGTGCCCCTTGCTGCTATGTTCCAGCATTGCTCCAAGCCAGAGGCATCAAGGGGTGACAGGGACCTTGTGTTGCAAGGAAGATCTCAGCTCAGTTTATGCAGAGAAAAGACAGTCAGGAACAGAAGAGTATTTGTTTATAATGAAGCCAAATGAATTCTTTAAAAAAAAAAAAAAAATCCCCAAAACCACATATCCTAGATCTCACAAATTTGAGCCTTCTTTATGTATGTGTAGGCATCTGTGTTTGTAAGTTATATACACACACAGAGAGATATTCATAAACAAGCTAAATATATTCCCCAAAAGAAGATTTGACATTTCCAGCCTTAATCCAGTCAACCAGAACAGACCAATTTGCACAATCTTCAAGGCCAACTGCTGGGTTCATCTGCTGAAACTAACTTTACGTGATACATTTATTTGCTGTGAGGACAATACTGTTTTGACTCAAACTTACCCTGATTAGCCCAATGCCAGTGAGAGTCATTGCTGTGTTTGTTCAAATTAGTATGCCTCCTAAATTATGGAGAGAAGGTCACTTTACAGACCCTGTAGCAGGAAGAAGCGCTGGACAAATATAGGACAGCACTGTCACAGTATTTATCAGCCAGGTTCAGATCAGTTTCATCCTTAATGTCTCTGCTATATTTTGCTATCTAAGTACATGATTACCAAGGTAAAGCTTATTAATCCACCTGAAAAAAATTATAAATACTACAAATCATTAGATGACTTTAGAAACAAAGCAATATACAAATCTCACCCTTTCCACTACAGAGTTTATTCTTATGCATAATAAAGTATCCAGAGACATCATATACACAGAAATAATCCTATTTTGCTAGAGAGCTCTCTATACAGTCAGCATCCACAGAGTGACTGACAGACAATCATAGGCTATTATTCCCATTTTGGACAGCAGATGTAAATTAGAGTTTGACATTAGATGCATATCAGTATTGTAAAAGTAGAGAAAAAATAAACCATGTAAGAGATCAATAATTACAACAAGCCAGGTAGCAGGAAAAATGCTTCCTACCCATGGTCCTGCTCATCCCATCCATATGTTTATAGGAAGGTAAGAGTTACCTCATTCACCTTCTTTCCTCATAAGACCTTTTTTTTGTATTACATAGGCAGGGATTATTCTCACAGAAAACACATGAAGCAATATTGGGAGTGTCAAAGCCCACAGGCAAGAATAGATCTGTTAAAATATCACAGCAGCCTTTTCTGCCACAAAGCCGACTTGGGGATTCACCCACCCAAGCTGCTACACAATTACAGGATGAGGGGTCAGCACTGAGCCAAAACTGAGGGGGAGAGAAGGGATGACATAGTCCTCACTCTGTAGTCTTCAACAGCTCTGCCTTCTACTCGCAGACACAAAACCTGAAGGTGGGGGCTGAGAAAGAAAAGGAAGAACACAAGGATTTCCCTACACTCTTTTCTTCTCACTTTAAGGAGAATGCTTGAGAATGAAATGAATTCGTAATAGCTGTGTCCAATACCACTGCTCTTACGGACCCACGGCCCATCCAGAGACTGCTGCCCTCTGGCTGGAAGGGCCAGCAAGGCCACCGAGGTCCTGCTGAGCTGCCTTCCAGAGCATGCACCATTCCCTGGAACAGTATCCCTAGCTGCAGACAGTGGTGGTATTATATGCTTCCTGAAATGCTGCTTCTCCATGCAGCTAAAAGCATTAAGATCCTTGAAGAGAGGAGTGTTTGCAGACCATACTGTTTGCAAGCTGTCCAGGAAATGAGTCTTTCCTATAAAAAAAAAGTGTTCCAAGTAAAAGCCAAGATGTTCAGGATCTCTCCCTAAGTCATCTGATTTCTTACAAATGTTACCTATCCTTACCTCCCACTGACCTCTCATTCTGCAAATGTAGTTACAATGGTGTTTGAATGCTGAGAGCTTTATATACATCTGAAGTGTTTCAGAAACAAGTGTCTGTCTCATTCTTCATCATCTAATTAAAAAAGAGGGTTTCTAGTTATGTACCACTATTTTGAAAATCATAACGCAGAACATGGCATATATTGCATAGTAAGAAGAAATCTTTTGGTGTTCAAGTAATGAGCACAAAACCTAAGGTATTGCAGCCTAAGTGAATTTTTCTGCAGTTTGTAAAACCATAGTACAAAAAATACTGATATAAAAAGGGAGGGCTGAGCCTCCCTAACATTTTCATGTATTTAATTTTGGATGATAAGAACATCCCTAGGAAAAGCTCATTCAGTAATGAAATCTGAAATGAAAAATGACCACCCAGAAGTAAAAGTAGTCATACACAATTAATGAATTCATTCAGCCAGCCAATAAATCAAACAGCAAACCAGACTCTCTTAATCATGCAGAGAAACATTTTTCAGTGCTTCTTATACTGTACTTTGCTCAAGGCCTACATTACCAATTGGTTGTTTCTTTAATTCTTAACCATTTACAATATAATGTTATTTTAAATTTAAGTGTAATCCAAGAATACTGTGTAAGAACATATTATTCTTTCCGGGTTTCTAATCCTCAAAGAAATTAATATCAGAAAATTTACTTTATGGGTTGAAAAAGCCTGTAAGTATTCAGCAAGTTATTAGTGCATAGATAGCTATAACTTTCCAGAAAGGGTCCTAGCTCTTCCCCTTTTGGGTGAAACTTTGTACAAACAGGTATCAGACAAGAAGAAAGTTACCACTGCCTGAAGCTTTCACACTCTCTTTCCATCAGGGACTCAAGGGGTTTACCCTTGGGATACAGATAAGAATAACTTCTTAAAGTTTTGTCAAAGACATTTTGAAAATTTTCACTTAGTATTCAATTTTTCTGTGCAACAATGGACTAAATTAAACAGTAACTCTGTAATAGCTCAAAGCAAGAGACTATTGAGAAAAGAAAGAGCAGCTTCACTGAAGCCTGAAAAACTGAGTCAAACTTCTTTGCCTTTCAGTTGCACGTGTTTTTTTTCCCCAAAGCTCATCTACTAACTCCCAATAGTTCTCTCACCTCCCTCCAGTTTTCCCAAAAAATTTAGGAACAACCAGATCATGCTTCTTTTGAACTTTGCAAATGCATGGTTCAATGCAGGAGCTACACGTGCTCTTCACAGAAACCCAACATCAAATTTACACGAAATAGGCAAAAGCCAAGACTGTGCTCCTACTGGATTCTCTGCAAGTTCCAAAAGATGGTCACACTCAAAACTTTTGAAATCTAAGGGGCCACTGAAGGACAAAGCTGCCTGACAGTCCCTGATGTTCTCACTTCTAGCACACTCCTTCATGCTGAAATCATGTTTATTGGTTTGCTTTTCTCCCTTTGGATACGGCTTCCGCACACCTGTGACCTAAACCAGCACCAACTGCGCACGAAGGACTGTGCTGATTCTCCAGGCTCTTTCCAACAGCAGGGTCTAGATTGTGCCAATTTCTACCACCAGCTTGCTACTGACAGGTCACACAAATTCCTCTCTTCCAGATTTCCACTTTGTCAAGGAGGGCAGTGAAGACAGCCCCAGCAAGGTGACTCATCAGCAAAACCCTGCCTCCAATTACAATTATTGCAGCTATGATTCCTGAGTGAGCCTATTAATCGAAGTCTCTGCACAGCAGAGACCTTTAATTTTACAGAAATCCTTTCAAGTCACCTCCAAACCTGGCAATAAAACCAATTTTCCTCCTCTCAAATAGTTCTAACGTTAGCCAAGACCTGCCCTGTGTGCAACAAAATGCACATGTACTCTCAGTTGTAACTGCTATACCATTTCTCGGCCAAATTTTCACAAGGTGGCTTCCACCTGCACACATACACTGCTGTGATCAGGTCTTTAGCCCACACTCACCCAACATTCACCAGAACTCCATGACAGCACCTACAAACCCAAGCAGGAACAGGGATCCTAATTCAAACTTCTCCTGGGAGGATGGTGAACAGCAGCTTGGAGCATTGTGCCTGGCTGCTGCTAGCTCTGCTTGGCCCTGCAGATCAGCAGAGCAGTAGGCAGGATAGTAGGAAGAGCCCACTAAAGGACANAAAAAAAAAAAAAAGCCTAACATCTTTAATTCACCTAGCCCTGTACCAGAACAGTAGGAATTAAAGTGATGAAATATGGTGAAACAGAACGGGGGGGAAGGGGGTGCAAGGAGAGAAACCTCCAACAACAATAATTTTAATTGAACACTTTATGTTATGCAAGTCAGAAAGCTTGCTGCACCATTAGAGCCTGCACTGTATATTTTAAATTTCTTAGCTTAGCAACAGCAAAATAACAAGTTCTAAGGGTCCTCTCAGGACACTTGACTTAGCTGGGAGGACACAGTCTGCTGCCCTTTGCAGCTCACCTGTTTCTTACACAGGCTACCTCCTTCAGGCAATACACCAAGGAGTGACAGGCAACACCAGAAACACTTCTTTGCAGGCATTGCTTTGCCCTGAGACGAGTCAGAGCCCAAAGGGAGAACAGAGATACATTCTGTACCTTCCAGCTAGCATATTAATTTTGCAGGTCCCGTCACACTACTAACAATGCTCAGAATCCATTGCTTATGCCACCCACTGAGGCTGTGCTTCCTCTCTGATCTGACAATCCATCCCCTGTGACCACACCTCAGTGGGAAGGGACAGGTCATGGGCATCCCAGTACACACAGACAGTCCCTACACAGAAGAGCTGAAGAAGCAGCAAATATGAGGGAGATACGGGGACAAATTTATCTGTGACTTGACATCAAACTCATTCCTGGCATTCCTGCTGAACTACTAGTGAGTAAGAGGTAAATTTCTGTGCCTCAGTTTTCTTCATTGCTCAAATGTGTGTGCACACATATAAAGCCAGAGGAGGAAAAAGGCTATTGAAATATGAGCTGGCTTTGGACATACCTAGTGTGAAAATCCTGTGTTTTCCATCTCTGGATTACAAACACATTCTTCAAGTAAACTTTAAAGCTACTTGTTTTGGGAGGTCTTTTTGGTGAAAGAGGCCTGGGATGTTCAGAGTGATGACAAATGTCTTTTTCACTCCTAGGTTTTTGGCTGAAAATGTATCTAGAATACAGAAAGCCAGGATTTTCCTTTTGATCTGCACATAGTCAGACCAAACCACACAGCTCCTCTTGCACTTCTCCAGGCCAAGGCCAGTCCAGAAATTACCCTCAAAACCCCTCCTTTGGAAAGATTAGATTAAAAGCTTAGAGATGATGAATATATATCCTTTCCCCTGAAGCCCTGACGGAGATCATGTATCATCATTTTTCAAATGAAAAAAGGGGAAGGACACATGATGGAGGACATTTACCTCATGTCAGCTAAAACACCAGTGGCAGGAGCAGGATCTGCTTCTCCCATATCTGAGCCTACTGGTTATCCAAGTGTTGATTAGATAATCTGAATAGACACATAGCATTGTCACAAAATCACTGGTGACTTTCCCAGCAGACCTTCCACTGTCATACTGTCAGATGCTGCAGCTCATGTCTCCCCCCAGGCTCATGCCCCCACAACAAGCACAAAATAAATGCAGGAGCAAGGCACTGTAAAACGTTGCACAGTGTTTTACAGACCCGTGATACCTACACCAAACATGATTTCATGGGAGAGAAAGAGAGCCATCTTCCCAGCTCAGTGTTTTGGCACAAAGTGGTTTTTCATTCAGTTATGCTGAGAAAACACAAGGAAATACAGAAAAGCCAGAGTTTTCAAAAATCAATTAAAATAAATTAGCTCGTAATGGAGAAAAAATATCTCTCTCTAAATATGAAATCACCATTAAATGCTAGTAGCAAAAGGATGGTTCCAGTTACCTTTGGAGTGCAAATTATCTACTTTATGGTATTTAAGGAATAGAGCATAGCACACCAGATATTGGACAGGCCAGTAATCTACAGAGTGGGTGAAGACAGAGAGGGTGAACTGCAGTGTTCCAAACTCCTAAGAAGGAAAACTGTGAGTATTTGTGGATTTCTCTCCTTGCATGCCTAATAAATGAGCTCCTGGCCTGGTGTGCTCTGCTCACCTGAGCTGACCCACAAGTGTGCAGTGAACAGGCTGTGAACTGTCATGAAACTCCAGCTCCCATGATGAGCTGGGAGGAGAGAAACACCAAAGGATTAAGTTTATATTCAATGATATTGTCAAGCTATCTTTTGGAAAAACAGGTTAACGAGAGAAAAAAAAAAAACACAACACAAAAACACTGGCATTTTCTTTAGAAAGGAAAGTGCAGGGCAGTGTATTCATACTAAAAGATGTCCCTTGGAAGCACATTAAACTGCACTGATGATGGAACATGAATGAAAGCCCCTTCAAGTTTCTTAGAGTGTTGCTGAAAATAACTCCACTGTATTGATCCCATTGGAAGTCTTTTTGTATTTTTCCCATGGCTCTTTCTTGGTTATCTGAAGTGTGCAGTGCTTATTTGCAATACAGAAACAGATCTTCTGTGTAGAAAAATACAGAAGTTAGCAATTCAAATTACATACCAGTTTATTAACTTTTTTTTTAATATTAGAGGATGATTCATAACGAACTTGCAATCTTAAAAAAATAAAAAGGGCCAAGGACAGTCTGATTTTACAATTTTTATGCCAGTGATCAATGTTTAGCTTACTTTCTTTTTAAATATGATATCAAAGTGATATTATGCAAGGACTTTTAAGCACTTTGAAAACTCTGCTAAATGATATTTCATCATGGTCCTAACTAGACCATGAAAATTAAGTGCCATTTGCTAGAAGGGATATAAAATAAGGGAAAGTTTAAGGGCATCTCTCCCCCATATCCTACACCCATATCTGTGCTTCACAGTGCACTGCAGGGCAGAAATGGGCAAATGAGCACCAGCACAAGCATGTAATTCACACAACATTAAGCAGCCCCAGGGGAGATATCCGCTTTTGGAGTTCCAAAGCAGGAGAACTGGGCATCCCAGTGCATCTCAGCAGGGCTCATTAGGGCTCATTACCTCCTGGAGATAGCTCCAGCAACAGCCTGAGCATCCTTCTCACATAGCGTGACACACTGATACCCATGCAGCTACAGCCAGGAGTGGAGATTACTTGCTTCCTACTAAGCATTCCTTTTCCAGGGTAAAAAAAAAAAAAAGCTTTAGGGTGGAAGTTGCTGTTTTTCTGCTGTTTATATGGCATGAAGACAGACTGCTCCATGACTAGAGCTTATGGGGACTTTGCCACACCGGTAATTAACAGCAGGATCGTTTACACAGGCTCAAACTGGCAAGAGGCATTTTCCAAGTTTGCTCTGAAATAGAATTTCAAGGAGCCCAAAGACATGTGGACATGCAGAAGTCAAGTAGCATAATACTAAAAAGAGACTTGGACTGCTCTGTGTCATAAGAACTGGCTAAAAAGATCCTTTGCAAGCTTCCTGCAAGAGCCCAGAGACTCAAAAGGAACAGGATAAAGCCGTGTTTCATCTTTGCCATCCTGAGACAAAGAAGCTAACACTCATCTGCATAAATCACTGAGAAAGCAAACTGGAAACAGAAGCAAGCTAAAAAAGCACACAAGAACAGCCAGTAGAGTGGAAGGGAAAAACATAGCCAGAACAACTTGTCACATGGACAGCACTGCAAAACAATATCCCCAGCAGTGCTAAGACCTGCTCTGAGCAACAGCTTCAAAGCACCCTGCTCCCTAGGTTGGCTTTGCCTTCCATGAATCTCTAAGCAAAGTAGTTACTTACATTCTTTCTTCACAAAAATATAACTTAGCACTTTCCTATGATTGCTTCACAATTAAAAAAACCTCTTAACACTAATCACGTGACAGCATTGACTCTCATTTCCCCCATGACAGAGCTTTGACACTGGAGAACAAAAACATGCCCCACAAGTGGAAGGGAAGACTGTTCATTTATCAGTCTGCACTACCACATCCCCTGACCTATTTTATTACTAAAAATACTCCCTCTTAGGTCACTGCTGCAAATTGAATTCTGCTGCTTCATTGCCCACTGC
Organism: Erpornis zantholeuca; assembly: GCA_013400515.1. Classification (NCBI taxonomy): domain Eukaryota; kingdom Metazoa; phylum Chordata; class Aves; order Passeriformes; family Timaliidae; genus Erpornis; species Erpornis zantholeuca. Next base: position 379,800 of record VZTN01019135.1, on the reverse strand, counting down.
AATCTCACAGAACTGCATGCTGCCTACACACAAAACACTAAGTAGGTTAACTTACTCACTGCCAGGGATGCAGCCAATCTTCTCATATGGACAAAAAGACACAGATAATTTTCCCTAAAATGAGTGAAATGTTTCTTGCATTGCAGTTAAAAGTCCAAACCAAAGTTATATTGCATCATGAATATAAATGCCTGGCTTCCAATTTGCCTGCACTTGCAATATGTTTTTCAATATTATTCTTGCAAGACATGTTTTCAAAGGACCTAATGTTACAAGTGATATAGCAGCAGCCCTAATGACCTCTATTGACAAAACAGCCAAGTTTTTCTTGTTCAGACCCCTCCCAGGATAAGTCTGGGAAAGCAGAAGACAAGAAGGAATCAATCAAAATGTTCCAAGTTAAAAAGACAACACCTTCTTTCAAAAGATCCTGTATTTGTAATTCCCAATCCAAAGCATCTCGTGATTGTCATACCATGAAGAGAGCTGGCAAATTTAGACCTAACAGAAACAGACTATTTAAAAGAGAGGAAGAGGAAGGCATGAACTTTACAGAACAAGAACTTATTAAAGGATCCTAAGCAGGGGTCTGAAATAGGTATTGTTGACCAATTCATGCTTAATAGTGAACAAATACACAGAATATGTTATGTCCTCGCTGGTTTATTTGAGCTAGATGGAAAAAAACTAGCATATTTCCCTGGGCTATTACTGCATCTTCATTTCACTACTTCAATAGCTTCCCAGTCTTAAACAAACACACCCCAAAACCAAGCAAAGATCAAAGACAACTGACTTCATGTCAGCTTTCTGTTTAAACCACTGCAAATTCTGCTGGGAATTTCTTAGTATGCAGCAGATGCACACAGAGCTGAACCATTCAAATGATTCACAGGCTCATTAACCTAACTTTATTGTTATTTAGTTATGAAACCAAGTTTCTCACTTCCTGCTATTCTAAGAATAACATCTGCCAAATCTGGGCTTTCTTGACAGAGGGAAAATCCAAAATCTTCATGGGACAAATCAGCCTCAGCTCTGCCTGAGTTTCAGCTCATGTCATTTACCGACATGCTGGAGGCACTGTAGGTCTCAAGGTGTGTGAGAAATCCATGGCCTTCTCAGCTGAGAAAGGTGAGCTCAAATACAGCACCACAAGGAGAACCACACATATATCCTTATCAAGGATATATGAAATGTGCTCACAGAAGGAGGAGGGAACTGGTCTTGCCAGTCAAGGTGCAGTTCCCCATTCATTGAAAAGGCATGAAATACACAAAGCAAAGCAGGCTGGGTCCTGAAAATCTGAGCTCCAGATTTGCCACATCTTGCTAGGGATTGACTATGGATTTAAAACAAAAAACACTAAAACAAAACAACAACCAAAAAGAAAGAAATAAAAAACCAAGTAGATACCATTTTCTTATTTCCAGCCACTAGGTCAAGGTAAAGTTAGTCTGTTCATACATATTTTTCATATCTATATTTGAAAGGTATATCAACTATATGTTTCAAAGGTGTATCACCCACTTCAGTATCATCAAGTCACAGGGCACAAGTGACACACTGGAGATGCCTGACATATATGGACAGCGGTTCTTAAATGAACATGTTGTTTTCTGGAAGGCCTGTTAGTCACCTGAATGCAAGAGAGATAGGCATTAAGTTCCTTACAGAATGAAGACATGGAGTCCTCTTTACTTTTAACAAGATTAAGCATGTTCCACATGCTCAGTTTTAGACTGCATAACTAATAAGTCCTCTCAACAGGATGTCCTTTTAGACCTTAGTTTCTCCAAGATGTTATAGCATTAACTGCCTTTTTATTTCATGGGAGATCAAAAAAGTGTTATGTTGGAACACTTTAATGCAGTCACTGCACTTCAAAGATGCATTACTTCATCTCTTTTTGAACTCTCCCAGCAATGCTTCTGCTTAATAAAACCTCCCTCTATTAGAAACCCTATTTATATCTGCATGTCTATATCTATCCTCAGAGACATATGATCAAAATACTCCAAGGTCATACAACAGACTATTCAATAGGTCAGGTAACTAACAGGAATGCCAGCTAAGTTAGTATCACCAAGATAATTAACTCAAGCAATGATGCTCAACACAAGTAAAAATAAACCACTTGCATCACTTTTCCATGATCATCACACATGAAACCAAGGGATCATTTGCATAAGTATTTAGCTACCTAATTAACACTATGGTCAAAAGTGGAAGTATCTGAACTGTATTTTTTTTTTTAGAGTTAATATCACCCTTTTCAAGTCAAAATTTAGTCTAAGTTTGCAAACCAACAAAACAAAAAACCAGAACTGTATTTATGAAGCTCGAAAGTCATCCAAGACCTAGATAAACTTTTTTATGGATCACTAAGAAAATCTATGCAGCTTTCAAAGTGCCTGGATGCACCAACATGGATTTAAAAGTTCAGTGAAAACACACCCCACTGCTACTAAATTTTTGGTGAAAGAGTAGGAAACACGTAATGTATTTTGGGCCAAATGTCAAAGACAAAATGAAACTAAAAAAACTATTTCAAAATATATGTCAGTTCCAAAACATAGAATTTACCATTTTAAACTTCAAACAGTTCATTGTTTAGGCTCAGTTCTTCATGTCACTATCTTCTGACCGTGGGGAGTTGCAAAATCAAGTCTTTTCAGCATCTTTCTTCAGCATCTAAGAAAATTTAGGACTGTTACCAACAATCTATTAAGCCCACACCACTCAGAGGTACTAACTAAATGCACTGCCATATCTTAACTTCTCTCACAGTAAACAATAAATCACAAAAATACTGGCACAAAGACAATGCAGGCGCTTTGAGGCCTGAACGAGGCTAGGTGAAGTGACATATCAATAAATAATGTTTACACTCACACAGCTGTGCCTTCCACACCCAGCCACTTTTGCAAGGGGTGGGCACCGAAGTTCACGTGGGCCTGAATGCCCACGTCAAGCCAGGCACAGCTCACTGCAGCACTCGAGTATTCTGCAGTTTCATCTTCAACTCAGAGCTGTGACACCACTTTTGAAACGGGGGTCAAGGCTGGGAAGAACAAGAGTTGCTCCTCGTGGCCAAAAAGTCGCACTACCTTCTCTTCCAGGAAAGAAAAACCCTTGAGACCGAGGGCCCACTGGAACTCGCACCGCTCAGAATACACAGGAGGCTGTCAGCTCATATTCACACTTGGTGAAAAAACTAATCAGCTGCCACCTCATGCTCCATTTTGAACATCTGCAAACAAATGCTAAATCAGCAGGACACCTCCCTTCTGCTGCCACTGTTTTGCCTCATGCTCTCTCTCTTTTTCCACTTCAGTGGAGAGACCCCTTGGAAACCCCCATGTTTCCGGACACCTCTGAGAGCCCTTGCAAAGTGGCCCTGTGATACAGGGGCCAAGCCTTCAGCTGCAAATCTGCCTCATCTGCCTCAGGCTCCAGCAGCTGCAAAATTAAAAATAGCTGCCATAGGCAAACCACGGCTGAAGATGAGAACGTTTGTTCCTTTATTTCAGGCTGGTAATGGTGTCACTGTTGACATGTTTGGGCTCTGAAAGGAGCACTAATGAGGAAATGGACAAAATTATAAAGGCAGAATAAGGAACATTCTAAAATAGAAATGGGAAAATTACCCTCCTTTTAAATTTACATGGAAAATTTGACTAGCCACGACAAAATTATATGCTTATTTGGCTCTTTAGGATGAATTTCTTGCTAACTACAAGCAGAGCAATCATTTAAAGCAGCATTCTCAGCTCTTAAAATTGATTCTCACCCTGACCAAATGAGACAATTTTATCAGGTATCAGAATTATATGTGCCATCATTGCCTCCTCATGACTTGAGAAGAACACGGTCAATAAGAAAAGGAGCCTTATTATTGTAGAATTTACTCTCCAGCTTTTGGCCACTTCCTGGCAAACCCCAACATTTACAGGATACTTTAAGTTCACAGAAAAGAAGCCTTCTGCAAGAATGAGAAATTACATTTCATCTGGTGTAGCAGGAGTATTACCTGTGTGTGTATATTACCTATACCATGTGGTTTGTTGCTTATACTGTCTACAAAACCACTAAAATGTAATTCTAATTTTGTGAGCCAAATGAGGGGTGGGGAGAGTGCACAAAGACTGCTGTGGAATCCACTTGCTTCATTCACAAACACAGCAGTAGTTGCTACATAACTAAATGATGCAAGGGAGCTATTTGGGAAGGAGAAGGTGTTATTTTCATTAGGTGAATCCCTGTGCATTAGTCACATATTTGTCAGATTCCCTCTATCACTAATTAGCGATGTAGCCAAACCTTGGGTAACCCAAGGTCAGTCCTGCCTCCTGGGGCTGCAAGTCAGGTTTCTTAAAAACTCAGCAGGGTAAAGAGCCATCAGCACCACTGAAATCTCCAAATCATTTCTGAGCTACAGCTTCCACCACTGTGCCAAAGAGAACAGCTACCTCTGAAAGGGCCAGGTTCACTGAAGGGCTACCTGACATCCAGGAGCAGGAAAACTGCCAGCTTTCAATTATCTGCACCCAACCATGAAAGGCATCTCTGGAGGCCTTTGGATAAACATCTTAAATAAGCAAAATCAGATGCTGTTAAACAGAAAAGCATCAGGCACAGTCTAAGTTGATGTACAGACTCACAGATACATTTAATGATGTAATGAGGCGCTGCACCATGCCAGAGGCCATTGACGGTGTGCCCCTTCAAATGGGATCCCTGTCTGGTCTGCAAAGAGCCCAAACACAGATTCAGCTGTGGATTGTGGAGGGGAAGTTCTCCCACCAGTCAGTGATGGCAGCCTCAGTCCGGGCTGTGCCCTCTGTGCATGGAGCAAACCAAGGCAAGGTCTGCACCCAGGTGCAAACCATCAATACAAACCCTAAATATGAAACTACCTTCTTTTTCTGAACATTGCTACATCCCAGGCATAACCCCAGAACTGGCACTTGGACCACAACATAACATGGATGATTAAATAAAAACTTGGCACTGAATACTTTATTCAGTCACTTCTGAGAGGATGTTCATTTTAGTTTCGTCATCGTATGCCTAAATGGCATTTGAAGAGCAGATATATTTCTGAAACAAGTCAGAAATCAGCAAAATCATTATGGAGACACAGTTACTCTGCATGCAGAGTTTACAGAGAGCCTGGGTTTAAGATGAAAAATCCTTTAAGATACTAGACTTCTGGTCTAGTTTAGTCACTCCTTTGTTAATTATATTTGGGTACAAATGCCCCAGAAGCAAAAAGCTATGTAAGAATGAATTCTAAGAGCTTTATAGAGAATAACCATGATTTGCATACACTGCCTACCTAGGTCCTTGTGTTAATGGTCCTCATTCTCAGGATTATAAAATGCACACTGGCAACCTGGCTATTTGCACACAAATTATCCAAGTCTTGGAAATTACATATCCCACTTCTCTAACCAGAATAAAATGTTTTCAACTATCACATTTACACAAAGTTTTTACACGTTTAGTCACAAAGCCAGTACATTTCCATCTTCTTTGTCATCCTTTATGACGTCTGTTTCAACCTCCTGTGATAAAGAGAGAAGGCAGAGAAAATCTCGCAAGAGCATTCACAGAGGAGAAATGTCTTGCTTGTTTTTGAGGAAAATGAAGCCCTTCCTGTGCTTTTTACAAACCTGTTTCCCCCTTCTTTGTTGCAGCTGTTGTGAACCAACCCACTGAGGAAGACAGGGCCTCTGCGCATGCTGGAGTCTTTTACTTATTTACAGACCACTGCTCCTTTTGTGCAATGCAGCTTGCGCTGCTCTGAGGGAACATTCACCGCTCTGAATTATTACAGACTCCGTCCCCTTTCTGTTGAGCGCTGACTTGCACAAGGCAGAGTTGTTCCAGTTTGATTACCACGAAGAACAGCAGCACCAATGCATGAAGGAAAGCTGACAGTACCCTTAAGGTGACTTTGTTTTACCAAAACAACAACATGGCAAAGTGCCAGGCTATGATGGAAGTGAAAGCACAAACCCAGAAGAGCAAGAGATGCTGAGCTTTAAGAAGGCATCCAGTCAATATTAATATAAACTAAAGCAGGTTTGGGAGAACACAAATAAGGACACTGAGAAGAAGACACCAAATTCACAAGGGTCAGACTAGATGAGTTACAAAGGAATGCCTGATTACTGCTACCCTCACAAAAGTATTAGCGATTCTAACTGCTTAACATTCAGATCAAAGGCTCAGCTCTACGTTTGCTGAAATTATTAATTGGGCCATCTTATACCCTCTGAAAAGGCATTTATCAGAATCTCAGATTGTTCCTTGTGCCCTGCAGAGAAATCTGTTCCCCCTCTCTTCAGGAGTGATCCATCTTACTGCAACTCATCTGTCACTGAATGGTTTCATGTGAACAGCTGTGTCTACTTCCCTGTCACTTGTCTGCCACTCTGCCTGTCCAAAATATACAGAATAATGCACCTGAACTTTTTAACTGTGAATCACACTGACAAAACTTGGAAGATCATCAAATTCAGCTACACTCAAGACTTTTCAGTGAGCAGGATGGATAAGTAATGTGGATATTACAGAGAACAGGAAGGCTGGAGTTATTTAGCAGTTCCCTTGGAACCCCACATTAAAAACGGCCTTGAGAATCTCTCTAAGCATCCTTTAGATTCTTTAGAAAAAAGCAAAAGGCAGTGAGACAACTAAAAAATATTTTTTCCCCCTCCTTAAAACAGCTACAAATTGGGGGAATCGCAAAACCAGACCCAGAAATACTTAAAAATACTTTCTGTTATATTCTAGACTAGCAGTTCGGCTTTCTAGTGAAAGGAAATTTAACGTTATTTTCATTTAAAAGTTAACATTTAAAGTTATTGTAATATGGAGAGAAAAAGCTAACTTATTGCACTGTAGTCCTGGAACACGAATGAAAAAGAGACAAACAACTTTTAGGTGTCATTGGTGCACATCTGTTTTCACATCTTTGAGACATATAATTGTGTATGTAAATGGTCCACAAATGTACATATGTATGTATGTAACTTATCCAATTGCTTCCTCAAAGGGTTATAGTATTAAATGCATGTGTCTGCCTGGTTCTGACATGAGAATTTACAACTCTGGAATGAAGGGGCTACACTCTGGATGGGAAATAGGAAGCACATGAGGAGTACTACCATATCATCATCCTGCACCACCAGAATATGAAACCAGTAAAACTTTGAAGCAAATACTCAAAGACAGTGATCATTCTGATACACTACAGTGAACCTGATTATCATCCACTGTGATGAAATTCAGCCTGCCTTAAGAAGCTGGGTGCCCAAAGACAAGTATGTACAAAAATTGACTAATCTTAAAATAACACTAAAAATCTTGGCTGAAATCACTTAAATTCCACACAAGTGTCACATATCTCATTTATCAGGAAGTGTACACCAGAAACATTGCAGAGCAGTAAGATGACACAGGTTCACTAGCTCTGAAAGATACTGGTATTAACATTCATAAACTGATGACTAGACTAGAAGTGAGTGAAGTTCATTTCCAGGCAAACTTACTCAGCACAGTTCCATGGGGGATATTCTGCTTGCTAGGGACAGCCTAAGAGCTGAATTCCAGCTCTTCCAAGCCATGGAACAGCTTTANAAGCCAAGGCAGATGGATCATTGCACCATGCAATACAAACTTAACTTTCCCACTGTACACTAATGTATTACATGGTTTTCAATTTCCTTCAGCAGAGTTTCTCTATACTTAGGGATAGAGAAAGTACCTAATAGATCAGCCTCAAGCTGAGTGGGAAAAATGTAATTAAATGGAAGCAACTTCTGCTTAACATTTGTTTGCTTAAATAAAGGGAACAAAACTAATTTTTTTAACTTCTGCATCTCAAAATGCCTTTCATTTTTGCACATCATGTACAGAATACCAGAGTGTGTTATATTTTAGAAGACATTTATTCACCAAGTTACAGCTTTGCAGTACTGCAGCTTCATCAACATTTTACCATCTTGGCCAGGAGTTTAACAACTTCAAGTATGATTCAAGCCCAACTTCAAGTTTATTTCTTCCAGCCAACAATAATGCAGCTTAGTAGATTATTTTACAGTGCTGTATAACAGACTGGAAATCAGCTCTTTGCAGGATTGCCTTGCAATTCTTTGTGGAGCCAGCACAGGCATTCCCCTGGATGAAGCAGAGAAGATGGACTTCAGATTTGTATCTACACAGCTCTCACCTACATAATCTCTTTCTTACCTGCCCTACACTTTTGCAAGGACACCACAAAACTCTGACTTAGAATTTTTGCTTAGGTTTTAGGGTTGAGAAGAGAAGCACATATCCTAAGACTTTACACTGACCAGTAAAGGATGCTTGCAGGCTGCCAAGGAATTATTTAGAAAACCCTGTCAACAGAGGAAATGAAAACCATCTAAACCATGGCCACATGAACCCCCAAAAGTGTGTGAGAAGAGTAGTCTGGAGAGCCCAAAGCAGCGGGGAGTGAGGCATGGTGACTCAAGCAGAACCTCATGGTTTTAGTTCCCCTAGATATTCAGCACTCTGAGCTGTGGAGCCTGAAGGCTCAGCAGACAGCCCTGTTGATTTCTGCTGCTCTTGCCCCAAAGAGGCAACCAAATTCCAGCTATAAAGCAAGCATAAGCATATTTACTACCATTATTTTGTAGGTGACTGCACATCAAGCCAAACTATCAAAAACAGTCCTGGAGCTCTCTAATCCTTAACTCTCCCAGGCAGAAATGACCAGCTGCAGACATAAGGGTGAAATTCGGCACATCCGTCTCCAGCCAAGACAATTACCAAGTTTGAGCTCCTGCCCTGGGGACTTAAATGAATGCACAAAGTCCCTGTAATAATACAAGTTTATCATTCTTAAGGCTTTAACTGCTCACACTAAATTTGCAAGTCAGCATCAGGCAAAAGCAACCACAAGACCTTCGCAGAGGGAAACAATCCTCAAAGTTAGTAAGCAATAGCTTCACAAAGCATGAGAAAACTAATAACTGGGAAATACAGAAATGCACAGCCTCTGAAGCAGGATATTTCAAAATGAGGTACATTTTGTACTTCAGAAGACTCAGAGAGCATCCATTGCAATTATGATACTCCACTGGTAGCTACCCTAATTACCTTGAGAGGAAATAAACCACCAACCTCACTCTCGTTCGATTTCTGGCATTTAATTCACTTGCTGGGGAATCTCTTTGCTTAATGGGTATTTATGCCGTTTTCCTTGCAAAACACATGTTGCCATGGAGCACTGATCACAGGCAGAAGTAAGTGATTCTGCCTTTTTGAACTGCACAGCCTTCACTTGAGGGACTCTGCTACTACCTGTCAGCCTTAACCTTTTGCTAACTACACGGGGCAAAACTAGACTGAGCTGTGGTTATATTTGTTTTGATTTTAGTGAATGGTCTCATCCAAAACCTACTCTTAAAAGTCTTCCCCATTTTTCACTGGCACTGTGCTTTGACAGAATGGAGTTTCCTTTCCTCAGAGTGAGAAGGTGGCAGATGGGAGAAGGGGGAGGATCCAAGCAGACAGAGAAGTATTGCACAAGACACATGCTGAACTTGTCAACAGAACAAGATTTCTTTACTACAGTGCTTAAAAAAATTAAAGTGCCTGCTTCTTTACTCAACAAATTTTCAGAGCCATACAATAGCATTCAGGCTTTTTTATTTTAGGGTATCCAGAATTTACCTAAGATGAATCTTGCCTTGCAGTTAACTTGATCAACAGTATAGTAGCGAGACTGAAGGAATCTGAGTGACATCTGAGTGACAGCAAACCACCATACTACTCCTGCTATAAATGGCAGGCAACACAAGGTGTGGATGTAAGCAGAATGCATTTGGATTCCTGCCTCCTTTCATTGGTAGGTGGAAAGATGAATCTCGGGGCCAGAAAAACCTCACAAAATAGGGTGCATGGTCTCAGAACACCAAGGATACCAAATCCTGATACCTTTAACATTTTTTCTCTTTTGTGCCTATAAGAAAAAATTGATGTGAGCTTTAGGGTTATGGCTGGTTAGATGCACCGAAAAAAGCAGCACAGACTAACAGCCCTGATCCTGTCTCCAGTCTGGCACAGGAAAACTCACAGCTGGCTGCTTCCTGCCTGGCATTTCTCTGTTCCTGGAGAGGAACAGAACTGAACTACTGGGACTAAAGGAAGACTCGAGGTTAAATAAACATATCTAAAAGCTGCCTCCAGTATGAAACCTTTCAATATTCACCAAAGTCCCATAATTACAAAGACTAGAATCATGTTCAGTGACCACAAATCAGATGGTGAGTCCAACAACCCACAGTAGAGTACAGACACTGATGACAATTTTCCCCTCCTCTGTACAGAAATAACCCAAATAAAGTAACTACTTTTCTTGCCTAAGCAAACATTTGCTTCTCAGAAGGGGCCAGAACCACCCATGCACTGGGTCTGCATCATAGAGAACCAGTGAGTGCCAGAAATTTGTCATATATCACACATTATCCTGCATGCTCAATGTGAAGCACACATTAACATGATGAATTCACGTGCAACTGGTATTTCTGAAATAATCCCTTTTGGAGGCCTCAGAAACAGAGCTTCCCTTGAAGCAAAGGTCACAGATTTGATCTACTATCAGCAAGGAACAGTAACAAATTATGAATTATTCCTATCAAAACTAGGGAACAATTTATTTTACAGGAGTTGCAAGCAAGCATTTATTAAATCAATACCACAAAAAATACACATCTTGAAAAATGTAACAGCTTCCAAGAATCTGTTAATAGAACAAAATTCAGCAGGCTATGCTGGAAAAAAGTTCTTGCCCCTTGAGCACACATACATCTTTCACCACTACCACATCACACACCAAGTGTCCCATGTGCTCATTTAGAAGTACAATGTGTTGCAGGGCTTTAAGAGGTTCACCTTTCATCTCATTCAATTTTAAAAGTCCTTGAAATGTTCATAACTAAAAAAAAAAAAGTCCAAGAAAAAGTGCATGGGAGGAAACAGATTGGGGGAAAAAAATAGGAAGTTTGAAAGCCAAAGCAAACTATCTTTCAAGACAAGTGAGCTTCCTACTCAGAATTATATGATTTGTGTTGCTTGTCATCCTGCCCATTTTCTGAGATGTCTCAACTCAGCAAGATAGCAGCTGGTGTCACTGAAAACCAAAGGCATCAGGAAAGCCAACCTCCACTTTAATATCTTAGGCATTTGCAGCAAAGCAGCTGCTTACTTGTTAAATCTCTTGGCAATTCAGATTTGTCACCAAGGTCATGGCAGATTAATTATTTTTAAAAATTAATATTAAAATGCCTAAAGGAGGGGAAGGGGAGATGATTAATGATGTATTCTTATAAAATAATTTTCCCATGTTTTACTGAATTGTTGTTCTGAGCATCATCCGCAAGGAAAAAAAGAAAACTCATCAAGTTCAGAATCCTTTCTATTCAAAATTCTTAATTGACAGAAATTCTTTCCTACTGAGAAAATTGGAAACCAAAATGTTCTAGCCATGTGCATCCTTCAGTTATAAGAAAAGGACTGTGTGTGGCATTGCAGAACGTGACATGGGCAGTGGCACTCTGGGGGACTCAGAACAGCCTGATTCTCTTCTATGAGGTGAATAACAGGAGATCTGTGAACAGCTTAGAGGGTTTTGAGTTCCGAATGCTGCAGGTCACATAACATCCAAACTGAGAATGTGCTACATCTTAGCAAAATTCCCCAGAGGAACAAGGGTCTGGGAAGGCCACAGGGGGGGCATAAAGGACACTGGAGGTCATTCTCACAGCTGGGATAAGCACTGGAAATTTCATTGTGGCACAAAATTTCCTGAGCTGCTTGAAGGTATTTCAAAAATAGGTGTACTAAGTTGCCAGGCTCCCTGGGTGTAAGTCACACTCACTGAACAACTCACATAAAAAACAAATAACAAGTGAATATGACTTGTGAATAAGAGCAGAGTTAAAACTGGATTTCATGTTCAATATGGGCTCGTTTGGAAGTTTTGCCTCTTCCACTTACTGCCTGGGGGTGCTGCTCCCCACCATGATCACTTCACAGTAATCTAGTCATATGTTCCAATACAAGGCTACAGAGCCCTGGATATAATAAGATGCTAAATCTAAACAAAGAGAGATAGACCCTATAACCTGAATTCCAGGCATCATGTGAAGGTCCTCCTAGCCAACATTTAACTTAGCCAATCAGTGCTAGAATAAATACAAAGTTTATACCAGGATCAATACATCATATATCACCTTCTCAAAGTAATTATTCCATTAGATCTGTAGAGGGGAGGAGGATGTAGGCCAGAACTAAGCTAGGGAAAATGTCACTATCTCATCTACCAGAAAGGACTCAGCATAGTGATTTTTAAAATCATTACAGTTTGTGTGTGTGTTGTTGCTGGTGGGGGTGGTTTGGTTTCTCTGGTTTTGAGAATGCTGACAGATGTGCTGCCATCTTTAGCAGGTTCAGAGCTAGCAAATACTCAGGTAATAGAGGCATTTTGCTCCTTAAAGAGTGATGGGCACCAAGATCTGCATATGTGGCAATAATCTCTCACTTTGTTCAGCTTCCTGCTGACAT